>KI423074.1:0-14429 GCA_000473375.1 Anopheles culicifacies | reverse complement strand
TTCTAAGACTTCTGTTGGTGCTTTTGAATGTATCAGCTTATCTTGCTCGAAAAACCTCCGGATTAGTTAACAGCATTTATCAGAGCAAATCTAATTATGTTTACAGCTTGTTCATTGATTGATAGAAGTTGCTTTTGCATCTTAATTTTACCATTTATATAATGTTTTGATTTCTTTAAAATTGATGATTTTGAGTAAATCTTTTGTGAGATACTATTAGTTACAAGTAATCAGACAAGTTACATGAAGTTGATGCACATTACAACTTAAAAACGTAGTATTGTGTTCAATAAATTCTTCGGTCTATTCTTCTCTTCTATTTGAATTATATTCTTATCACTTTTTCCATAAAACATAAATCCCTCTTGCCAATAAAATATTGTGGGATGATTAATTCCAAAATATTCTAAGAGCAAACGAAATTTTTCAAAGATCATTTATTCTTTACATGTAATTTTCTTTGAGTTATCGAGATTTACGTTCGTCCTAAAGTGTCACGTCCTAAAGCGCTATGTCCTCAACGTATTCAACTTCTTCACCTACGCCTGTTCTAAGAACAGGTCCTTTTGTCTGGTCTCATAACGTTTAACCACCCTGAGGTTGCTAATGGACCAAACCTCCATCAATGGATGGCACGCCTTTCTCTTAGCTACGTATGTATGACCCGAGATTGAAAGGCTCCATTTTACGCCCACGTAACAAAATATACTGCGGGCTTGTTTATTATTTATTCTACGTTTGTCAGGTTATTAGCGTTTCAATGATGAGTCGACCAACTGGACCAACTGGAGCCCCTCAGCTGCAAGTATTTACCATACTGCATATGAAAGGAGAGGCTAGTCCATTTGTACAGTTTCGTGAAAGTGCTAGCTGGCTCCACACCTTACAAGATTGCCCCAAGGTATTGCACTGGAGCGAAAACGAAAAACGGACTAAAATTACGCTCCGAATCTTCGGCGCAAGGTTTATGGGGTTCTGCTTAGGGTTCGCTTAAGTGTTTGACAAGCGGTGTAATGGAAACGGCATATCGGAGCGCTATCGATTTGAGGTGGCTATAAAAAGAGAGTGCATTAAGTGACACATAAAGCAAGAGCAGCCATACCACACTTTGGCGCAATTTGCACTCCGTAATGAAGCAGATCAATTCGGTTTTACGATGCCGTTGATCCACTTTGCCGAACCGAAGTGGAATATTTTTTGGAGGCAATTGCAGCCGGCCAGTTTGTGTGGTAATGCGTATTTCTGGGTGTTCTTTTTTTCTTTCTCTTCCTTTCCTTGCCATTTCTGGAATTCGAACGCTCCAATCACCCAAATCTGACTCCCAGCTCGACCGGTGCGAGAGTGACTCATACGTCAATTAAAATCCGCTCATGTCAGAGCAATCGGGGCAGCGAAACGGCACGCCAGCATGGGCTAAAACGTGATCTCGAAATTATTTCACACTTTTGGCCCTCCGCAGCCTGTGCACCATTAGCGGACAGCTTATAATTATTCATGAATGAGCCAGTTGAAGCTGTACCGTCCAGAAGCGAACGGAATAGGTAGACTTCAGCGAGCTAGCAAGTTTTATGATCGCTTGTCAAAAGGTGGGAACAATGATTGGGGGTAACCGTGTGCGGGGCGTCGATGGTCGAAGGGGAGTGGGCGACAACTTTGGCTGCTCAGACGGAGTCGTGAGTCGTTTGGGTTGAGGAGGTGTTTCCTATCAGCTCGTCGTTATATGCTAATGGGTTTACTCCATCGTTTAATGATATTCAAAGATTGAGGCTCTCGGCTGTCAAGTACTCGACCCCTTTAGAAAAGAGTCCTTCGTTCACGAATCAAACATATTGTTCCAATATCGTGTCACTAGACCCATCAAACGGCCCAAACCATGAGGATAAAGGTAAAACTCATTCTAATAATGGACAGTTATTTTTCTTCTACACTACAGCATACTAACGGTAACGAGGACATTGTGCAAATATTTGGAACGTGTTGCAATGGTGCCACTATTAGCTATATCCTATTAAGGGAATGATTTTTTAAGCTCCAAAATTAAGGTTACTTTGGCTCATCACGATGCCGGTCAGATTTGGTGCAGTTTATTTTGGATGTTGATGTTGCTCTTTCCCTTTCCATAGCACGTTTTACCTTTTGCTGGGCGAATGTTTTATGTGTCTCAAGCTCTTCTTGTTTTTTTCTTTCTTACGCACAATGCAGGTGGGAATTTTGGTATCTGAAACACCAACAACAACAACAAAAAACCAGCTCAAATCGAGTGCATCTATATCTTCCCTGTACTGCAGCTCGCACGCAGCTGGATGTGTTGTTGCATGAGAGAACCAAAAAGAAAAACCGACCTCACGATATCGCGATGCTACCACACGCACTTTGCTCGTGAATTGTTTGTGCACGCAAACGTCGTGGCGCCTGTTGGTGCGCATAAATGACAAACAACTCCAAGCAGCGAACCAGCGGGGCCCTTGTTCCAATGGACAGATGGTCACGATGGATTTTGTGCTGGCCGGTGGTGATGCTATTTTAGCGTGTGTTTGCATAAGCAAACAAACTTCCGTAAACTGCTACGGTGGTTTCTAGCCTAGGCCATAACTGCGCCAGCGCGGACGGGTAGCAGTGTTTAGAATATTTTTTAGCTTTATGAGATGCTGCCTCTTTACAGAATATGATAACAGTGGCACGGTTGGCTTAAGCACTGTGATTGCCAGATGGTTGACCTTATATTTTTGAAATGAATGCTTTTTTACTGTGTGCAGGATTTTCTAAAAGATCATTAAGTGAACTGGGTCAGTTGTACAGCATTTTTAGTTTTTATTTTAGTAAATTTTTCACTTGTATAAAACGCAGGACACATAATGATATGCTGATTAATTGAATGAGCATGATCAAGTGTAATGCAAAGCTACTGCCAATCGATATTTTCTTCTATGATTCCACAACCAGGAGAGCTATTGATCACCATATCTGGCCTCCGTGAATAGAATTTACCGTCGCTAAATCACGACCAATAGTCCTGGTAATATTACTGTCTTGAAGTTATCTTCAACAACTTCACGGAAGAACTCAGTGCGGTCTTCTACTAATTTTATTCTGATAGGCACTCGTAATCGTAATCGTATCTCCAAGCACAACATTCCGATGAATCGATGTTCGTATGATTCTTTCCAAGTTGGTTGATTGATAGATTCGAGTTTAGAATTTTCTACAGGAGGAAGTAATGTGAAATGTGACGCTGCGCTCAATTTCTCAGTGTATGAAACAACGTGGGACTAGCTCTGATATTCTGATATTAGTATTTTAGAAATTCTGATATTTATAGACATAGGGGAACTGAAGATAAAACAGTAAAACTTATCCAACCCTTTTTTTTTCCTCTTCATGATTCGCAAGAAAGCAATCTCTTTCCTAAACCGTCATGTGCTGTAGAAAAACGGGTTCAAATGTCCCTTCTGTGCGCAGTACCCCAACCATGTACAATAACTCAATTAAGATCATTCATTTCTGTAAGTCCATCCATCATCAGCCAGAAATAATGGAATTGTGGTTTCAGCAGCTTTGGTTGCGCAGAACAGTAAGAAAGAAAAGGGACAATACTCAACGAAATAATGAATACGTAGCATCCACTCTGAATGAACTATTCGTCAAGAGTTCAGTAAAATCCTCAGCCGGTTTAAGGTGTCCTTTATTCTAATGATATTTTTTTTTGTTAGCGCACCCGAGCGGCGAATAATTCGCCCGTAACGAGGCGCACAATGGTGCTCCTAATCGAATCCTTTTTTCGACCAGATTGGTCCTCACACGTTGCCACGCCGTATTGTCATCCGTGCGCTGTCTAATGATAAAGAGGTTTCGCTTGCTAAAGGACGCGTCCGAATGCATGCACAATGCGCACCTAATTAGCACCGTCTATCCAAATTAGAACTTACCATGCTCCCTTTGTCCACATACTCATGCTGTAGACCCGGTTTGGTTCAAACCTGGTGGTTCGTTTTTATTTCTCTTCTTCTCCAGTTGCTGAACAAGGCGTTGACTTCGCGTCACAAGATGCTTGTGCTGGGTACAACCTTTCCTAAACCCCTTTTTGCCCTTGAAAGGATTACACCCGTTGGACGTTCGTTTAGTTCTCACCTGCCTGGCTCGACCGGTGTTAGATCCCGCATGATCTTCTTCTTGATTGGCTACGTACAAGGATCGAGACAGGCTTCTAATCTGGGTTTGTGTCTATGCAAGATGCTCTATAAAAAGTAGCCCTGTACCATATGCCCTGCGATGCCCCTTCACATATCTAGCGGTCGGAAGGCAGAACGTTGGCGCAATGTTGAATTTATTACTCAACACTTTTTGTTCACCCTCTTTGCGTTGTTCTGCTCTTTAGCTACACGAGCTTTAACAGCGAAACTTGGAAGAGGAAGAAAAAAAGCCGTACAAGGTGAAACGTACGATAATTCAACCATTTTCTTCATCCCCTGTTTTAAGTCTATATTTGCTGGTTTTCAATTTATCGTTCAGCCTTAAAGCTGCTCTTTCACACTCGAGCCAGTCGATTAGATAACCGTTTCCATTAAGGGCATCAGAAATTCGTGGACCAGACGAGCTGGCGGTTTGAGCATGTGTTATTTTTGTCCCTTTGCATTCACAGAGATGTATCTCAGCTATTTCGGTGTCCGGTTGGGAACGGGGTTTCAAAGGTACAGAGAAGTTTGCCCATTAGCTTGTCCTAACACTTTCGCCGCCTGTCGACTAATAACTGACAAATGGTGTAATAAAAGAAAAACTAGCCATGTAATGGACGCGTGTTGATACTCACCTGGATGCTAATCGGATTGCCCGTCTTGATGGTGCTTGAAGCGTACTTATGTGCACACAAGGACGCGAGCGGTATTGAGTGCCCTGGCTCTTACCCAACGGAGATCTTTATTATGATGTTTGAACAGCAATATTAGCATCTGTTAATGAAGGTGAGTCGATTGAAAAAAAAGAAAGAAAAACACCAAACTAAAGGTATTTAAAAATAATCGATGCATTTTAATTACGAATTCATAGAAGGCAATTAATCTTTACGAAATAAAATACAAAACACCATTCGCTTAGCTCGCTTGAGATAGCAGGGTTTAGTAATGCAAGATGTGTCTGATGGTACACTTGATCATACGATCGCAATCTCTCTCAAAACAGGTAGAGAGGAAACTAGTTTCGGTGGAGCTAGTTAACGAGATTACGAGTTGATAGCGTTAAATCTGCTAACTGGATAATGTGGTGATAAATGAAGTTAATGTTTAAAGCTGATGCAAATTGATGCTAGCTGATGTTAGAAAAAATACGAATAGCAAGCAGGGGCGCGTTGAAGTGTGTGTGTATGAGAGAATTTTAAATTCCTAATATTTATGTCGTTTGTCATGCGTTTCTTCATTCCATAGCTCCTTCCGCATTCTAACCTGACGCAGCATTGAAATCTTTTGCGCCGGGGAAGCCTCCGCATGACAGTTGCCTTCTTCACGTGACAAATTCCCGTGCTGCTGGCAGTTTTCCCAGCCACAGCTATTCATCATCGTTTCAACAGAAGGTGATGACGGTGAGTCGTTTCGTTGATTGGTCGTTTTGGTTTTGGAGGGAAATGCCTCACTCAAGGCAGGTGAAATATGTTCACTCGAACCATTGCTCTGTTGACAACGACCCGGTTAGCAGTAGTTCCAACAGGATGGAATGGTTGCGAAGGAGTGCAACATGCAACATTCATCACTACGAATCCCTTCATGTGGTGGTGGTATTTTTGTTCACTCTACTGTCGTCAAGATTTTGCTGGAGCGTGCAAAACACCTTACATTTGAAAAAAAAAGGTGTAAAGCAAAGCGTTTTAGTTTAACCCTGTACGTGCGATGCGTGTCTGTTTGTGGTTATCAGGGTGTTAAAGCGACAAAAAAGAAACGAAAGCAAGATGCAGCCTGCATACGTGCGAATGCAGACGAGCCAGACGATGCCGGTGATGGAAGGGAAAAACAACACCACAGCATGAACCGATTACCAAATTTTTAGGTACGCTGGAAACTCGGGCAGATTTTTTTTTTTTTTGCTCCGTTTTCGTCCAACGCCATGGCATTGGGAGAAAGTCATCGAGTGGAGCCGTACTTGAAAGACATAAAAAGGCTATATTCTTCCAACCGCACGGTCAAACGTGGGCCCCCACATTTCCGGGCCGCATTCGTGTCCGCAGTGAGAAGAATCAGAGAATGATGCCAGTGACGATGATACAAAACGGTCCAGGAGTGTCTGTCGAATGGGAAGAAGAACGAAAGAGAAAAAAAAACAGCTCAATGTTTATGCAAATTGTTTTATGCTTCTTTCGCTTGCACCAGCTCCGCAAACCTTGTTCGAGGTGTATGTGAGACTGCTCTGTTTTTTTTTTTTCGTCTGTGCCATGGTTTCGTGGTGTTCTGTTGTTTTTTGTTTTCCATTTCTGCTTTTTTCCACCTTGCTTTGCACAATATGAAATGTTCTGCATACGTTTACGGTGCAACATGGATTGTTCTACCATTTAAAGCATGATTTCTAAACTGTTTTGTTCGTGTACCAAAATTATCTTTAACATTATGGATTTTTTGGTAAAAACGAAGGTATTATATTCTAGTAGTCAGGCACTTGTGAATTCAAGATAATTAAATTAACTAATCAGTCTAGTTTAGTTTCATTCACATAAGTCTTTACGTAACATTCCTTGATGAATTTGGTATGATTTCAAGCCATTTTGATATTTATACTGTCGCTCATAATGACTTACCATTACAGCGTCGATGAGACACGTTACTCCTTTCCCATTTTCCATTTGAAACGCAACTCAGACGATGTTGACCTCACTCGACCGGACCAGTAGTTTCAAAGGGCAGAAAAGTTAAAACCCTCTCGAAGTGTTAAAGCATTGCCGTTTGGTGAAGGTGAAACAATCCATCTAGCAATAAGGTGGACACTGCAAGAAATGGAAGAGCTTCCTCCTACGCGCCAAATCGAGAACACGTCCAGAGAGAGTCCGGCATATCCAAGACACAGTAACAAAAAAAAAAAGCAGAAGAAACAGATGGGGTAGGGTGTGAGAAGGCGCATAAATTATAACGGTTCACTATAAATCACGCGCATCACGGAGGGGGAAGGATGAAAACTCGAGTCGCGTTTTGAGTTCGTACTGTGTCCAATGGATGACCCACGCGCTTCTGCCCAGTCAAAGCGTCTACGGGTCCTATCAATCCAACGGTACTGCCATTGGACACCCGCTTGGACGAGTGGTTCCGAACGGAGGAGTCCGTGTTCGCCCGGCACGTCATCGCCCTGTGTCAGTTACCCAACAGGTCGACCAAGGGGGGGCCACTCGATGACACTCGAGCAACCCCGTGCCGTCGGACTGTGTCCATTTGGAGGCTCTGGAGCTGATCGTTTCGGTACCTGAGTGGGCAGTGTCCAAGTGCTGGGCGAGTTTAGGCGTTCAAGTGGTTCGCCAGGAATAGCTCTTTAGGGAGTTTTGCTCCTCGTAGGTTTTTTTTTTTGCTTGTTTCGCACGTGACACTAGCGTCGAGATGATTGACCGATGATCACATAAATAGCCATTTTGGTCCATTCATACCGTGGAAGTGGTTAGAAGTGTTTCCCGTATTTGCTTTCAATTGATCGAGAGTCTTGAAGATGCTAGAGCTAGAGCTTGGAATGAATAGAGACAGCGAAAAGAGACGGTGTTGTGTTTGCAGTAGGAAACAAACTGGTCGTTGGAAGTAATGCATACACATGCGTGCTTTATTGAGCTGAAAGTGCAGTCAAACGTCAAATCATTGGAGTTTGATTGAAGAGACTTTAAGAAAAATGATCTTACAGGGGCGTTGAAGCAAAGTGACTCAGTTGGAACTCAGTATGTAAAGTGAGATGTGGCTTTAAGCAGTTCTTTTCAACTCAGAAGCCCTGTACAAGAGTCCAAGGTGATTCAAACCATTGCAGTATAAATCATCCACTTTAGGGCGACACATTTTAAAGTTGGCGTGGACATGTTGCTGACCCACATAAAGTTGACATCCGTTGCCGAAAACCTTACGCTATCGATCAAATTTCAGCCGCTCTGACAAAATGTCCATTTTCAGATGGCCTGTGGCATGTTTATTTCGTTCCCTTTGGAATACACGTTGTGGAACTTGGGGCTGGCGCAATCGAGAGCATTTCGAACTATAAAAGACCTCCCCCATCACCCAGATCGTCCCCAGCAGCGTCATCTTGCGGTGCGGTTAAAGATTTAAAATTCTTGGAAATATCACATTTAACTGTTTGTTTGGATGTTCGCAAACCGCGGACCATGGTGTGGTTCCGGTGCAGTATGTTCCGTGCCTGGTTTACCCTCAGTCTTAGTCGTAGGGGCGTGTTCGGAAGGTTCTAATAATAACAATAGAGAATGGAATGAAAAATTTATAAAAGACACAGCCAAACCCGGAACATATGACCGCGAGGTGTTTATGATCTTGTAGAACAAAGCATACGCGCGACGACCACCAAAGGGGAAGCACGAACGCAATGTAAAACGCACGGAACAGGCTCAAACGAACATCGTGCGGATTGGCGGTTCGGTTACAGTTTAGTATAAATTAATTTAGTCGTAAACTGGTTTCCTGGTTTCCGAAATATGGTCGCATTCGCGCGGTCCGTTGTAAAACTCGCCGGTTTACAGAGTTATTGGTGGAAGATTTAATGTCAGTACCAGGGGTCCGGCAGTTGGTAATAAATCTTCCTCCATCAAAAGCGACGCGCTTGTGCTGTGGTGCTTCGACGCATCGTTCACCCGAGCCGCGGACGGGCGTGGTGAGGCACCAGAATGTGTCAGTGTACAAGATCTGCCGACGGCTGGACATGCTGGGATGATCGTACTGTGGTGTGGTTATGTCGTCAATAGTGAAGATTTTTCTTCCGTTTGTTTTTTTGCTTTGAAGACGTTCTTGTGCTAACAGCCGCGTGTCGCGGGGTTGTACGTTTGGGGTTTATCGTGTATGGGACGCAGATTTTATGATCAATTTAGTATTTCATTGAAGTGTTTCGCTGATGAAATTCGACTTGAGACGTCTGAGTGAGGTTGCAATACAGAAAAAAGAACTCCTGTTGGGACCTTTTGGTCAGGCGTTAATATGATAACAATCTTTTACAGTCCAATAATATACAATTAAGCAAATGAAAATAAATTAAGATTTGTTATCTAGAGGACATCCGCACTAGCGAAGTTTTATGCAATGTGTTGATTACAGTTTTATATCTCATTACAGTTTTATTGTTTTCATTTTGCGAGCTTAATTGATCTGAGCCAGTAATTCTTTTGCTTCCATTTCTCTACAAACAATTGTTGACCGAAAATGTTGAATATGAGTGAGTTAGAGTTTAATAACTCTTATCGCTAATACAAAACTTCGGGAGCTCTCGGCCTTTGCATAATGGGAGAACGATCAGAATTAGATACGAACCTCAGTCCTGCCCGTTCGAAGACCGACGTCGCTATCTCCACGGCCACCGAGTGGCTCCTTTAAGCCTGTACTTTGCCGAAGTGTATGTATTGGAGATTGACGAGCACTTAAGTAAGGTGACTGAGCGTAGAACACTATTAATGTTTCAAACGATTGTTCGGTGCATTACTACCATTCTTCCAATCGCTTGAAAGCTGTTTGGTGCGCGATCTTCTTTGAGTAGAATGCAGAAACAGGTCGGTAACACTTCATCCATCGCTGGGTTTTAGCAGCCCTTCGATAACAACAGTGGCAGTGCACTTATCCTGCGTCCAGCATGGCACCGAGCTAGAGCAATGTCAGCTTATGGTGGAAGCAACCTCAAGAGATATGTGTTAATACCGCGATTTAAGATTTCTTGGTGACTGCGTAAAGGGCGGACAGGCAAATCGTGACTTGAAGTCATGCACACGAAAGTCGACGATAGACCTCATTCATTCAATTCCATCCGGTTTGATCCGTTGTTCTCATCGAATACCGCTGTCGTACAATTCCTGGGTACAATCCGAGGACACAATCTACCTCTGCGCGCTTGCTGCCGAAGCATTTGGGATGGGAAACTAGCGAAAAGGAATTCCAACATCCGGTAGCATGCAGCGAGGGGCAGTCGCACCGCCTATCCGCACGTCATTGCTTATTTCTATTGCTAGCGAATCGGCTGAAAGTTGAAAGCGGAGTTTGAAAGCGGTTACTCCTCGTGTTTCAAGGATTCCCCGGGCCTGGGGGATTCGGCAAGGGACAAGTTCAATGGCACAAGCAGGGCAAAAGCAAAAGGACGGTATTGGAGGAACAATAAAACGCTCATTCGGATAATAACCGGGTCATAAATCATCTGCAGGTGAATATAAATTTCTTCAACCACGTTGCCTTGCGCCACCACTTACGGGAGGGTCTCCAAAAAGTCTTCCCGTACCATGGTTCGTGTCGTCCTTTCGTTCGTTGTTTGCACGTCGTCCTGGTATGGGAACGGGAACGCAATAGAGGGTTTTTTGTGTGTGAGTTCGGAAGCGGTTTAGTCTTTTTGCTTGTTTTTCATTGCGATGCGATTGTGTTTTGTTTTTTTATTTCGGTCAACGAACGAGAAGGCGGCATGTTGAGATGACAATTTCCATAACATGAAACGCATGCATAATCCGAGCCTCACGTTTATGCTACATGTTGAGCTTTTTTGGCATATTTGTTAAGGATTTGTTGTTATATTCTATGTGACAGTTTTAAAAGTTATTTTTTATGCAAAAAAAAGTTATTAAGTTATATAAATCATTGTAGTATTTTGTCGTAAAGTATAAATTGATTATGATTAAATTATAAAATAAAAAGTTTTAGTTTATTTTTTCTCGTGTTCTTTTTAATTTTTTATCCCGGATTCGCAGCAATCGCTCGTCAAACAATGAAGAATAAAAAAACAATCATTGTAAGTTATTGCGTCGATGCCGGTTGGCGGTCTTTTTCGACTTTACGACGACACTGTGATCGATGTTCGCTGTTGAAATCAAAAAGAACCCCCTTCGGTACCGTGTGCGCGGAAGTCTTTCGGTATTCTTCGAGCGAGAAGCTTATCCGCCCTTCCTTTGCTTTTCTTTTACGATTCTCCTTTGCCGCAGATGGGAACAGATGCCTGCCCGTCGTCGTGAATGTTTATTGTATTGGCGGTTCAATTATCATAAGATTAAGGCAAATTGCCGATCATAATTGCGAATTGATTGCGACCGAAACGATTGATGACGATCGCGGCCATCGATCGTACGGCGTAACCTTTCCGCGAGTGCGATGCTTGCAGAGCATAAGCGCATACGTTTGCGTGCTGAAATTGCGCATATTTGTCACAGCACCTTGAGCTTGCGCTGCTTGCCGCGCGGGTTAAAGCACGGGTCAGTATTCACCCTCTCCCCAACGCACCGACACTGGCAGACTATGTTTCAATCAATTCGATGTGAATTATTCATCTTGATTTGGTTTGCTACATCAATCAATGCACCATTCTACCACGGGCATATGTGTACTGGCGCGAGTCAGAGGTACCGGTTAAACACTTTCCCATCCACTTGCGTTAAAAACTCATTACATTTACCCATTTCCGTTCCGCGCACCTGCTCCACACGGTATGTACCACGAACCTCCAAAACACGAGGTCCACGGCCACGTTATGCTGCAAAAACTCATTACAAAATGGATGTCTTCCTTTACTTGTGGCGTTGTCTATTCGGTGCTCTGGAAGACCCCTTTGCTTTTTTTGGGGGCGGTGGCGCATTTTACCAACTCCAATGGCGCTAATGCATTCACGGTGGAGTACCGTGTGCATCAATCACAAATCAATAATAACCTTTAAAGTACTGCATTAACCTCTCGCAACTCTGGTGTGGGGTTTGCATTTCATTCCCATTGCGATCACTTGTGCGAGGTAAGCACGCGGCAAATCAGAACAAATGGAAAACAGATTGCTCCAAAGCGGGTTCCCCGTACGTACCGATGCCGGCGGTGGTAACATTTGCTGCTGCCGGTTAGTTCACCGGTGTTTCCGGACAAACTTTTGCGAGACGCTTAGAAAACGCACCGCCGTTGAACAGACCGGGGACAGGAAACGGAAAAAAGGTGGATCACAATCAGAGAGTCTTTGTTTTTCCGCATCGATCCGCGACGAACGTGACTAGGGGCGTACGGTCATCAGGTAGCGTTCTGGGGAGGGTTCCGATGGGCAACAGATAGTTACACGTTGGGTTTTCGAACGCGTCGGCAAGGTAAATGGTTCTAGTCTTCTTTGTGAGGTTTGAATGTACTGCATTTGTTTCTGGGGAAGTAAATAAGTTCGGTGCTGCAAGATGGAAAGAAAGTGAAAGATACGTTAGGAGGTATTGGTTAAGTTATTAAATAATAATCATTCTCTTTCTAAGGCTGTTATATTGGATACTGTGTCTAATAGTTTACTTTAATGACTTTCATATAAATAACACTAGAATAAAAAAAAAGATATAAACTTTAAGGAAGACATTTCCGGGCCAGTAAATTTGATCTTCAAGTCGAACTGGAAGTGGATTTTGTTCATTTATCCCATGGTTCTGTAAGATGAAATCATTATGTGTAGAGTTTTCTCTGTTCCAAAGAACAGAAATAATGGGATCTATGATAACTTAAGCTAGAAAATCTGAAAATTTTTGGCCCGCATCTTTCAAAATATTAATATTAATGCCAAAACAGATTAACTTGCGCTGAAAAGTTTGTCCAGAGACAAACCATGTTTGGCTGATCTCTGAACGCATTATAAACTAGTTTTTAAGCTAAGAAATGTACTTAAGTTATAAGGAAGTACATTAAAAGCGTCGCTGATTTCTTGAAATGCGTATCAAGTTGATTATTTATTTTTAACTTTCAGTTTTGTAAAAAGTAGTTGAAAATCCTATAAATAATTGTCCCCAAAGACAAATATATGGCTTAGAATCAGACTGATAAATTTGTAGAAAGTGGAATTCTCACAGAACTTTGAATGTGATTGTGTCCTTTTGCTTGTAAATGCTAGAAATCTGTAATACTGCGTTGATGAGTCACATTTAAGAGAATTGCTACTGAGGTGAGATAAGCGCTCCAGATACCACCAGACCAGACCGAACGATGTGTGACGTTTTCCTGAAGTGTTGCTGCAGGCCTTCGAGGGCAGCGAGACCGTTAGTGTTCTCGGTAAAATTCGCTTCAAATCATTCCACGTGTCACCTATCAACAGCCTAGCGTTATCCGACGGTAAACCTTTCAAAATGAACTATTGTTTCTGGATGTATCCTTCTGCCATCGGCACTGCACCGAACCGAAGCGACGCGCCAATCAAACGTGGTGCAGCCGTTAGTTTCGTAATTGCCCGAAAACCCCGTCAGCTCTACTCGGATGGCGCGAGAAGGATCTTCACCGTACGTTTCTTTCGTACGCACCGGCCCACCCCTCCCGGTCAACAATGGTGGCAAATTCACCCAACGGCCTGGCTGAACGACAGCGCGTCAGGAGGACGATGGTCGGGCAGATTCGTGCGTTCAGTCGCTTTTGGTGGACGGGATCGAGTCCCGGCCATGGTGCACACCGGTCTTCACAGCAATCAGCCCGTCGATTCTATAAGCGATTAGGTTAGTTCACGTTCACCTTGCACAAGGCACCTTGATTGGTTCCCCGGCGGTTGCCACTCCCTTGGGGTGATTTTTGTTTCACAAAATCGCGTCAAAATCCGCGGTCCGCACTGTTTGTAGAATAAATTCTTCACCGTTCACGGACCGGGCGTGGGCACACGGTGACACGAAACGGTCCAGCTTGAGTAACGACCGTGCCTCGTCAGATGTGCCAAGGACGCCAAACTGGGGAGATTAAAATATGACCCAATCAACACCGAGTCCGGTCACTATCGGAATGTTAAACGATCTATAAAAAAGGGTTTATGAACTTCGGGCCTCTGAGGTAACACTGGCTAGCAACAACAAACATTAAATCGAAAAAAAGTTCAAAAAATACAAACAAAAATGTCGCACGTTCGGTGAGAACGTTAATCAAATTTGCGTCCATTCCGTGACTCTTTCAAATCGATTGGTTTAATTAAGTTTCACCGATTGTAATAGTAAATTTCATTGATCCGCAGTAGCAAATTGATCGTGGAGGCGTTTGGCAAAGGAAAAGAAAAACACACAGAGACAAATCGTTCCCAAAGTCACTAGAAGAATGAGATTTTCGTTCCATTTCAGGGTTGTGTAATTAGTTTGGTCGACTGTGGTTTCTTCGGCGGCAGAAGTTTGTGTAGCATCTGTAAAACCCTTGCTCCATGTCGGTGGGAAACGAAATTCAATTAACGCGCGCGGCGACAGAGATTAACACGGATAATCGATTCAAGTTACACCTGCCGAAGTACGTAAGTTTCCGGAAGTGTCGATGGTTCTGCAATTTCCGCCA
>KI423073.1:15850-41322 GCA_000473375.1 Anopheles culicifacies | reverse complement strand
ATCCACTGCCCAACCCCAACGGGAACCGGTTCGCAGGGAATAAATCTCGCCAGCTTTTAGACACGAAACGGTCCGAAAATAAATCGATTTCCCCATTCGTTCGGACGGCCGGGTACACGGTATGCAAAGTGTGGCTCACCAACCAGTTGAATGCACCGTGTGCGAAGGCTCTTCCACTAGCCGGAGGTGAAAGATTTCTCCCATAACTTACGCCGAAAAAATATCGCACAAAGCAAGAACTTCAGGGAAACCGTTTCGGTGAGGTGATCGTACCGTAAAGGGCTTCCGTAAGTGTCTCTTCTTCTTTTGATGATAATATTTAGCTTTAGAACAAACAAAATTCCTCACATTGGAGTGTGATCGCGAACAAAACGATCGTACAATTAAGCGTTTATCAGCTGGCGTGTTTTGTTGCTTCACCGGCGCAACAGCGTTCTGAGAGCAATTCGATCCCCAAGAAGCTTCCCCAAGTGCCAAAATTCTCCCACTGCTTGTGCAAAGAACGTTTCAGACTCTTTAGGCTAATTTCGATCCGTTCTGTTCGGAACGAGCTTGCTAATGTTGCTTACAGTTACATCCACCGCTTGGGATTCATCTTCTCCACTTGGAAGCTTTAAATCCCATTGAGTAATGAGGCTTAAACGCACTTGCCAGGGGAACCGCTGGCCATGCGAGAAAGGTAGGTTTAGAATAAAGACATAACAAGACCGCACTGAGGCCGACTTAGAGAAGAGTTAAAGCAGGATAAGTGTTTTGAATTCTAACGAAATAAAAAAACTCTCTCACAATTAGATGAAACGTTAGCTTGAAGTGATCACTAGGCAATTGAATGTGGAGTGTAAAGTATCAAAAGATTTAAATGAGTGGTAGGAAAGGAACCTTCTTTTTTTGATCAAAATAGAAATTGGAGAGTTTTAGAAAGGTGTTTGTTAAATTATTTACTTAAAAATCCTCGTTAACAATGCATTATGTTGCTGTTGATTAACTTTGTATTAATTTTCTATTTAAAGTATTTGACAGCATCTCTTGATCGCACTAAAAATCACCAAAGTACATAGAGGGATTTTTTTTGTGTTTGCAGTAGTAAAACAAGCGCATACAATCACACTACACACCATCATGATCACACACCACCGGAGCGGAGCGAACGATCTTATGTGCCCGTGGAGCAACATCGACCAAAACCAAAGACACCACCACGGGAAAAGGTCAATGGCACACCAGCCACACCCGCAACCCGCAACGTGTGAGCGAATCTTAACGACGGGCATAAAGACGGGTCCATCGCAAAGACGTTCACGTGTTGCCCGCGAACATCATCATGCAACACCGCCGCCGTCGCCGCGGTCCCGCGTGATGCTAGGCGTTCTTGCTAAGGCGGCGTGGTTTTGCACCGAACCCAACCCAAGGTTACGAGTAAGCTGCTATTAAGCGGAGATGGGTGGGCGTACGTACAGGAACTTACGAAAGATCGAAAGAGCACACCTCTGCTCGATCGATGTCCGCGTGTGTGTGTGTGTGTGTCTGTGTGTTGTAGCATCGGAGGGATGTTTGAGTTAGACGTAAACTCCATAAAAAGAATCCGTACTCGGTATAGAATTTTTTTGTTTGAACGCTAGAACTATGCTCACTTCGTACTTGAACCTGACACGCTGCTCCACGTCCCAGCATCCCAACGTCTCGATACAATGCAATGGCATGTCATATCCTGGAGGTTTCAAGCTTTCCGGAGGCCACTGGTGGTTTGTTTACGGCGCTGTGGTTTGACAATTTTGACAGCTGTCGGAACCATTCGCAGCCGCAAGCAGCCGTAAATGGGGAAAGAACGAGATATTCAAATCGACACACGCAGAACGAGCGCTTCCCTGTGCACGTGTGCTCTGGCAAAATGTTATTATTAGTTCTTACCCGTTCTTATCGCCACGAGGAAAGTTCAGCGACTTTTCTTCCCCCTTTTCGCGGGTTTTGCGCGTCCTCTTCCTACTGCAAACGGATTTTGTCCATAGATTTTCCAAGCGTCGCCTTTTTTTTGCGAAGCTTACGCAAGCAGACGGCGGTACATGTTCTGATGGCCGTTTCGTTCCATCCACTTCGCTACGGACAGTAGATATGTACGTGTACGTTTGTGTGTGTCAAAGCGATCTTTGCTGGAAGTGTTGGAAGTTGGCACGAGTTGTTTGTTCGGGAAAATGTGGGAAGCATTTCCATTGCCGTTTTCTGCACGGCCATCGTTCTCAGTGTGAAGTCGACGACGAACGCTAGAGCCAAATGTGGTGCGCGACAAGCGAGCCTCGGTATCTGCCTGCCAGCGAAACGAACTGACGCACAAAGAGTGCATCTATTTACGGCACCGGAGACGACGTTGCTTTGTAAGGCGAATGAAGCAAACATTTTTATTCCCATTCTTATTCGCTCGTAGAATCGTAGAAATGTTAGTAAAAACAAGCATGAAAAATATATAAATATTTGCAAGAATATTACATCGAAACCAAAAACCACATGTTGCCATAAAATGTGACTGTTTGCCATAAACATCAAAATGTCCATTAACGGGCAAACCATCCGCCAACTCACCTTTGGTTACTATACACCTTTCGTAACTCCCTCAACTCCCGGATCTTGTCGATGTAAACGACTCCTGGTGCTTCTGAGCGTATCATCGGCCGTACGAAGTGTTCGTTCCATGTGACGCTCCAGGTGTTTACAGTTACGTTTCGCTGGCGTATGTCCATAGTGCGCACGTACAGTAAAGAACGACGGTAGCCTCAAACGTGATTGTGTAGAACCCTAGCCGCAACACAAGAACAGCGGTCAGACGTATTCGGATGACTCACGCAAAAAAATGCTTCAGCTCGGTAAGGCACAGAGACGTGGATTTCTCGTAAAAACATTCTCAGCGCGTCGATCGTCCTACTCGCTGGTAAATGTGGCGCCACGGTGACACGTCAAACGTCAGCATGGTTCTGGGCTTTCGTCCAAGTAAGCCACTCGAACCGGACCGATTCCGAAAAGTGGCCTACCATCTGGAGCACGAGGAATTATTTAGACGTCTCACTCGTCGTCTCCAAGATGCACGATCGCTTGGGCCTGCTTGCTTGCTTGCTTAACTCTTGGAACAAACAACCGGTAATTTACTGGAAATCACACGGCCGTTTGGCCGACTTGCCGACGTGCTCTCGCTCAGTTTCGCTCCCTCCTTCATTCCCGTCTTAAGGTCCAGTTTTTTTGGATTTCTGTCGTATCGCTCCCGTCCGCTCCGGAGTGCCCGAAAGCATCGAAACACGATTGAAACGTCCCCGCAAACACACACTGACTTTACTGCTCTTGGTTCTTCTCTAGCGTTCGCGCTAATTTGTCTTGTTTCCGACGCTCTAGGAGGATCATTCGGATGGATATTCGTCCGACAGTGCCAGTTGTCTCTCTCGCGTTCAGTTACGATTGAGACACCAAATAAACCGACAAGAAGAAGCCGCTCCAAATGAGTAGACTTTTACTTTAATGGGTTCCTGCCTTTGGCCTCAATTCGGTACTCATGCCGACCAACTGTTGCCCGTACCGTGCTACCGGTGTTGGCCGTTGTGTCATGATGGAAATTTCTTCCTACGAAGCCAGACGGCAACCAAACTATTTATCCAGCATCCTAAACTCAACTAAATGATCATGAAAGTTTTCAGCAGGGAAAGGAAGAAAGGAAGGAACTGCGAGCAAAACATTCATGACCGATGGGCATTAGGGTTTCACTCATTAAATGAAGTTTGCTAATTCTTTTTCGTTTTCCTAATGCCAAAAAGTGATCAACCTCCAATGGGCCGTAGTATATCGGGAGCCACGAGGTTTTGCATTGCGGCGTAAAGATGCTTGTTTTATAGCAGCGCAGCTTTGAACGGTGAATGCCAAGGCAGTGCAAGATAAATTGCGTGGGAATGTAAATGCCAACGCTGGGCAGCAAAAACACAATGGCTAGTATCGAAGCAAACGATATGAAGCTGTTTTGTTGTTTTGCGGTTGTTAAAGTTGTTGCCTATCTTCGATGATAAACGATCGTACGCAAAGTAGGTTAAATAGCTTTCGAGGGGCAGAAATGCATACGAGATATACCGTTGGATGAGTGGCAGATGCAGCATGTTTGATTTACGCGTGTACCATCTGAAGTTATAAATCGAGATTGAAGGATCTGCTTCTGGGATCTATGATACCTTGCACTAGTTTTTCTATATGCGATTTGACGTTTGGCGGCTTATCCACTTACTAGCTTTGCATACAAACTGGCGAGACAAATCTGTCTATGGATTTCTGATTAGAATACTTTCGTAATAACAGTTTCGATCAGCTGCTCAACAAATGTCAAAACAACACATTTTTCTAGCATAGAAAATCGGCAGAGCCTTCACTAAGAAATAAAAAAAAAGTCAGACGACTTTTTCTGACATCAGAGGCGAACGCTGCTCAGGCAATATTTGCCAGATTTTATAAATCCAAATAAGTATTTTATGAACGTTTATGGAAATGATTATTTTGTTTGGATATTTGAGTTTAGCATTATATTTTTTTTCAAAACTCATCAATAATATACATTTTATCGACCATTTACCATAATAGCAGTTAAAATGTTTTGAGCAGACCCAAACAGTTCTTTCGACATGATGCAACCCAGTTTCAAATTATCGATCATTATTTGCTCGATTGTTTGACAGAAACCGTCTTCTTTCAGTATCATAGATCCCTCTGACAGGATCGGAGAAGTGAGCCAAATGCTTCAGTTAGAACAAAAATGTCAAAAAAATGCTGTCAGTTCTTTTCTCAAGATTCTCTTATTTCCTTCGAACAACGCCTACCGAGGACACTTAGTTTAACTCAAAATGTCACAGCTTTTCAACAATCTCCTCCAAAGCAAATCGATTGAAAGTTGAAGGAAAAGTGAAACAGCTGGCAAACAATAACGTGACATAAGGCATCATTCGTATCGAATTGAAGGCAATTGAACCGCCCGCCGTACAAGCATTGCACCCGTTGCACTAAACCGTTTCTCAAGGTCGTAAAAATAGCCCGAGTGGAACCGACGAAGTAACAGTGAGGTGTGTGGGTGTGTTTGCTCTTCCAAACAAACTATAAGTGTGAAAATAAAACAACAATCTCATATAAACTATAAGCTTATACACAATTTGACAGCATTTTGACAGCATTTGGAAGAAATTGAATTCCCAGTTACCAAAGCGCTCCAATCAGCTTTGTTTTGAAGAGATGCGAAAGTGGGTGGGGGGCAAGCACTTAGATTATCAAACCTAACGGTGATATCACTGCCTGCCTGCCTGCCTGCACGTTGCATAATGCAGCCGTTCGTGCATCGTTGGGCAGCGTGTTGTGGTGCCCGCACCAGGAGGTCCCTTGGTGGAGTCGAAAAACCAGCTGGCCCGTACAAGCTGTTTGGTCCGAAAACAACTGGACGTACTGTAGACCTGCATTCCTTTGCGCCTGCAGTTGCTGTTGAAACTGGTATCCTATCCAGCGGGGTTTTCGAGTTTGCCACGGTGCCAGCGAAGATGCCTGGTTGCGAAGGAGTAGTTCAAGTGCAAGTTGCAACATTTCTACTACTCCGACGCATCACATTTGCGTTGCATGCCTCTTGTTACGCTGCATGTTCACTTTGACATTTCTCTACTGGTTGTTGTCTTAGTACGGCCGTTTGACAGTCACCACCGGTTGATTGATGAAGCAATTCGATTTGTGCCGCATTCCACTCCAATGATCAACGGTTGAGCAAGTATTTTAAGCAAACAGATTTTCTTTCGTATTCTACGCTCATTCACACTTATTAAAGCTTAGCAAAAGGCAAATCAATTAAATTTGCATACTGAAACCGTTTATAAGGTCGCGTTCATTTCTTCATCTTGAGATCTTGGGTAAAACGTGATGATTTGTTAAGTTCTACGCAAAAAAAAATCGTTCGTCTATTTTTACCTGCCGTTGACGTCTGAATTTGCTTCCGATTGATGTCCGGAACTCCGGAAAAGAGACGAACAACGCACTTCCTTCACACAACCGGATATGTCATTTATTTCATTCCCATCCTTCAAGGATCTCGCCATGAACACCCCCAGCTCCATACTGCTCATAAACCTTCCACTTTTAGCCTGTTAGATTTATTTCCTAAATGTCCCCACTCCTTCCGCTTCCATCTGCCATCTCCACAAGCGGAAGCTCATTAGTATTCTTGTGAATTCCACCATCTCGGGAGCGTTTGTGCAGAACAATCGCGCACCAAGCGCACCTTCATCATCATCTACGCGTTTGTGGCCGGGTTGCGTTGGTGCATTATAATTTGTTTGCCTTAATTGCAGCGGCAGAGACACCGTATTTGGGGGGACGGTTTGCGCTGGTGCGCTAAATTATTCACAGCCGCGAGTGGATTTAATTGAAAATAAACAAAACCCGACCATCGAGCGCGCGCGCTCGCGCCAAATGGACCCACTGACGGTGTTATATACTAAAGAATAGGGTTAAGAAAAATAAAATATCGACCGCGAGTCAACAAAATCATTTACTTATTCCCATTTCAAGGCAGACGGCTTAATGAATCGCAACCGGGAGAGTAAACCGATCCCGTTTTAAATATTTGTTTGACATTTATGCCGAGCGTCGCGTTTGTGATACTTTCAATGGTCAACCGGAAAATGTTACCGCCAGCTACGGGGCTTTGTTGCCTGGACCATTTTTATATTGTATCGATCGATTGTATTGTATCGATTTTATATTGTTGATACCATTTTTATATTGTATCGATCGAATTGAGAATGAAAGCATTTCACAGACGACAAACCGATCCCAGTCAAACGAGCGATGGGAGTTTTGTCAAGTGAACAGAACGGAAGAGTTATCATATGATGGTTGGGGTGGAATAAAAAAACACATTACAAACCGCATACACACCCCATGATGCAGGAAGTTGGTCGATAGAAAGACCTTGCCTTTGTTGCTCTGCTGCTGCTGCTGCTGCTGCTGCAAGTGCATTCCGGGTTGTTCGTTATATTCGGCTGAACTATTGTTTACCGGACGGACCAAGGTTGGCGGTGGCTTAGAATTTTATTTATAGCCCTTTGTGTCTAGCGTTGACGCTCCTGATTCCATGCCGGGTGGCATTTGAAATAGAAGTTAGTAGAATGGATGTTGTAAAATATGCTCATGCTATTAGTTGAAGGTGATCCTACCACTAAAGTAGAAAATTAGCATAACTTTTAATACGTAGATTATCACCGGCCAAGGTTATTCAATTGTATAATTAGAGGCTAATTTTATTAGAGAAAGCTCTACAAAGCATCAATTGCCGTACCGGTAAGCTTTCATTTTTAGCTTCCAACGAAATGCAGCAAATCATAAAATCAAGACAATCATTATCACAACACATTAACACCCTTCCTACAGGGGTGATGGAAAGCTTTAGAGCGCGTATCATTAAGCCATACTTTGTCGCCCTTTCTTGGTTCACCGCACCGGTTCACGGTTTCATCGTTTAAAGCGAACACTCAGACGCACACCAATTACGCACGCAACTTGTCAAATATCTTTATTTAAACTAATTGGCCACAAAGCCAAAGCAAGTGGTTGAAATGTGTGTCTGGTAGCGTGTTATCATTCTCACCCGCAAAAAGTAAAAAAAAAAAACGGGTGGCGTATGACCCGACACTACCCCTGTAGCATTTTCTTCTCCCACGGAACTTTCCCTTTGTATGACGCCTAGTCTGGGTATCTGGTGGGTGTTTCCCATGCTCCAAATCTTTTTTGTCACCACTCTCACTCTCGTTCTCATCTTTCACCACACGGGAGAGGGGGTGTCATGATGCACTTCCCAAAAGGTCGGTGCGTGGTGATCGCCCTTTATTGCTGCATCCAAGGCGTGTTTAACTGATTGGGGATCAGTTTGAGTTTTATTGCCATTTTAAGAGCCATTTTTCAAGCAGCTCCGTGTGGTACGTTTTTGGAAGGTCTCATCTCATCCATACATTCATAAGACTCCGTATCGCTTTCCACCGAAGGGTATGGCGGTGCGTTTCATTTACACCTACTGCCATTGTTTCTAAATGCAATTTCGGGGCCCAATGAGTCTCGGCATTCGCCGAGGTGCCCGGTACAAACACGGTCGGTATGCGAATTGATTAGAAGGTTCACAGACAGTGGGTGAATTGCCCTTCCGAAGCGTATAAGCGAGAGAGAAAAAAAAGAAAAACTGGGCGTCTAAAAACACGAACCACCGCCGGTTCGTCGCTTGGCCGCACGTTGAAGTCTTTCGTTTCGTAGCATGCATTTAGCTCGAGCTTGATGCGCTTGAGAGACGCTATTTTACATCGTGACGGTGATTTTTGTTTCTCTCTTTTTTGTTTTTTGTTTTTGCTTTTTTGAGGTCAAGATTCACCCCGATCAGAACGGTGTGTACCGGTCACGGACAATCGGACGATTGACGATTCGTTACGGAAGAAATGTTTAAAAAGCGGGTCGGTCCGCCTCCGTCCCGGACAGGAAGTTGCTTCATTGTGACTGCATGGCGCATGCGACAGTTTAAGCCCTTTGTGAGTGTAGGTTGAGCAGAGGGCGGAGGGGACAAATTGAAATGGTGCCACAAAGAAACTTCTTGCTAGCTGCCAGACTCATTTCCGTTCCACAAGAGTTTCGCACATCTTATAAGAGACAAGTTTTGCAGCCGCTAGCTTAAAGATTATGCAAGGGAGTAACGATGGACCGTTTCGGATTTGGTCTCGGTGTAATGGCACTAGAGCAGCGTGCGTACGTGTCGATGCCTTCGAATGCGTACCACAAAACGGACGTTACGACGTATCTGTAGCTAATTTGCTTCCTTCTGTTGCGTTAATTTTTTCTCGCCTTTCCATGGCGATTTTTCCACCGCAATGGGACGGAAGAGTGTCATTTTGGATTTTATTATGACACCCTCTCGTTGGGGGACGACTTACCATGCTTAATGTCCCATTTGGTTAGTGCTTCCTTCGATTCAAAATGCGTTACTTACGTCCCGCAAGAGATAAAAGGCCTTTTATGCGCTAATGTTGGTGTTAGCCCACCGACACCACACCGTATCGGCGTTCGTGACGCGCATTATTATTCAATGATGATGTAATTTAAATACTGGACTTGGTTATCGCACAGCTCCAACGCACCCCCTTGTGCTTGTTGATTTTCACCACAGTTTAAATAGCGGCTAGACATTATCTAGTTCGGCATTATTATTTTCCTGTTTTCGTTCGTAAGTACATGATTTTACACCAAAGCCAAAACTACCGCCCTAAGATCCAGGCCAATCAAATCACGTCTACTCTGGGGTGTGGTTGGCAGCTCTTCGTGTTAGTAGGTCATACTGGATTTTAAAATAATCAACACCTCTTCACAGCAGTACCAGCGCTGCTAACGAGCGGTTTTTGTGGTGCGTTCGTTCGTTTCCCGAAACTCGAAAAAAGGAGGTATAATGATTGCGCGCACCGCAAACAACAGCATCTCTACCTTCCGATCATCCGGCCATGGGGTACGCCAATTGCGGGATGAGAGATCTTCGAACGTGCGGCCGAGGAAATGAAGCCGGTCGGTCCGTTAGATGGCCAACGGCTCATCTTCTCCAACGTAAAGCAGCTGATCCAGCGAGCCAGCCAGCTACAATCGGCCAGTGCCCTTCTCACTAAAGCCATACGGTACACAAAGGGCCCCATACCAACAACCCTAGTCAGAAAAGCTCCCTCATACGGTATTACTAAAGGGGTTGGAAATTCCAGCATTAAAAAAAAGAAATTCATTTCTTTTCTTTATTTATGTACGAGTAAATAAAAAACAACCTTCACCGTTAAAACACGGTAAACAGCTTCGATGGGTGATCGATCGATCGATTGGAAGAAAAGCAAAAAAGAAAAAACTATGATGCCACCGGCTGACATCGGTTTGGTGGAAAAATTGGTTTCTGTTTGGTCGAGAAATTCGATACAATCGGGATGGAGAAATATTCCGTTGAATTTCATAGTTCATTGGGGCGTGTTGAGGCCCATTGAGGTTGACCTCACCACGGTCAGGTGAACCGACTGAGTGAGGCGAGAGAAAACCGATATTGGCCCTCTTAGGAAAGCTTCGTGAACTTGAACGCTTTCAAGGGTTATGTTTTGAATGGCTAATGAATTGCTAATGAAGCGTTTGGCTAGTTAGTGCGGTTCGATTGTTTTGTACGAAGCGTGTGTGGTCAGACCTCGTTGTAGGCGGTGTTTGGAATGCAATATTCGTGAAGTAAATAATGATAGTGAATTTATTAATCTTATTCTGTGGCAAATTATGGAATAGATCAATACTCAATTACCAACTCAAGCACTTTTATTTGAGTTTGATTTAGTTGTTCATTAAACCGCGTCAAGCGTTCGTCTTTGAACTGTCAAAACATAAGCAACCATGACATGTATGTGTTAGTATATTTTTTGACAGCTGTCAAGCTATAGAATAGATTAGATATTTACCAAAATAAACTAAAAAAATGTTATTTTAATGATTGTTAACAATGTGTTGAATGATTAATGTTAATATAAACATTAACAAAAGGCATGATTTTGTTTATTTTTCCGAATACACGTGGAGCTGGAACTCTGCCCTGAAAGTGGAGCTTTAAACTCGCTTCGCTTTCAAATTAGCAATCCAACCATAATTAATATACTTTCCATGCCGTGTTTGCCTTAACCTTCAATCAACCTTTTTCCTACTTATGTACCCCCCTTCCATTCACCCAAACCTTCCTCTTCAAGCCTCCTGTAGCTGTGGTGCACCACGATAACCAATCCAACAACTGGCCAAAAACTTTCATCCCATCAAAAATCCATCAATTTCGCTCATGATCTCCTTACCAAACGAAACCGACAGGCACGTCAACGCCCAGTTTCATGTTTTCGCCCTCCATTACGTACCCAATCATAACAACCACAATCGGTACCACAACATATCGGCACGCTGGTACCGCTGGCCCGTATGCCCTCAGGGGGGAGGGTGACAAATTTCGTCTGCTCCAGAGCTCCAGACCAGAATGACACAGCAAACCCAATGCCCAAGTTCAATGCCCAGCAGCGAATGTGATGTGGTTTTGCATGAGGAAATAATAAAGCGAGCAAAATAAAAGCAAGAAATGCGCAGAAGAAGAAATTGTGCGGAAAAGAAATATTTGTGATGAAAGTTTTCGAAATAAACAAAATCGAACGCAACACCACGGGAACGGGACACATCCGGGGTTTGGAATGTGTGTAACACTTTCACTGGCGGCACTGGCGGTTGGTCAGCGAATGGGTGAGCACAGACACATTTTGTCCAAAGGATTCGCGACATAAATGTGTCTCTTTTCGGCGACTGTTTCGGCGTGATTACAGTCGCGCGAAAGTGATATGACGGTTTTGATGAATTAATTCGTCGGAGGCTTACGAACTTTGGCCTTTTGGCTGTTATTTATTAGCAAACAGCTAATTAGTTTGCTTTTTTACACATTTAATACTTTATATAAATAACGCGTTCGTAAATAGAAACTCATCCCAGACGGATAGAACTGCGCAAGTAAACATGCGGACAGTCCGTTCGTTTGCAAGCAAACCGTCCCCGAGCGCATTATGCCGTTCGGACAAAGAGAACTGGCAAGACGGTGCGCAAATGCAGCCAGCACAGTCCATCCCGTGGTTTGCAAATGCAACCCCTTTTGTGCGCGTAAAAGGAAAACTGGGTGATCGGGAACGATCCGTACCCATGGCCATTGCAGCAGCTTCCTGCAACTGCTGAGGGAGGTCAGAGGCACAGCAGTGGATAGCAGCAACAGCAACAGCAACACAATCATCATAAACCGGTATGGTGGAAAACCGGTGAGATGGCCCGTTCCCGTGTACGGATTTACAATTAGCGTTAGACGCGCAGGACGGTACGGTGATGGAAGCAGGCGCAAGCAAAGTGTGTTACGCTCAAGAAATGGACACGATGAACAGTGTTGGTTTGCGAGATGTTTGCTCGTCGTTTATCAAACCCCGAAACCGGACCAGCGCATGCAGCCGTCTGGAATCGGGACGCATCGGTGATGGTTTTGCCTCGATCGTTTTCTGACAAATGCTTGATATTTGTTCGATATGGAAGCAGAGTAAAAGTACAGAGTTGATGTTGGCTGTAGCTGGTGTTGTATATAAATATATAAAAACAAATTCTTAAGGCAGAAAAATATGTCAAGAAGAATTTATTTAACAAGAACTCTTCTATCAGTTTAATTTTGGCTAATGAACCTTAAAGACATAATATTGAATTACTTCTAAATAATTAATCTCGATCTGACGATAGAGATCTTTCACTATTTTTTGATGAATTTGCCAATTAAAGAGCTCCAACACGCCGTATTAATTCACTAGTAGCATCTCCTACTTAATTAGTAATTATTTTATTCATTATAATGTCAAACACAGCATCTGGACATAAAAGTACATATTGAAACTTGTGCAAGCCACTTATTCCTGAATTTGGACTCTAATCGAATGGTTTAACTGTTAATCTTCACCGACATTCTAATCTACTTGATACAACATAAAAGAGTACCTTGTATAGCCCAACTTTGTTATACTGCTTGCATATATTCAGGCGTTAATCGTTCGTCGTACGGAAACCATACAATGTGGGCTTTTGAATATTTCATATCCCTCCAACACGGAGCGCATCGGAGGACATCTTGAAACATCTCTAACTCTCTTTCAATATTCAAGAGGGCTTTTTAATGAAACCCGGACACTCCATCAAGCCAACCCACACCTATCATCGGACGACCAATCGAACGTCATTCACACGTTGTTTGACGCTTGCTTACCTTCTAGCTTTACTATCATCATCATCATCAGCAGCAACATCAGCAGAAGAGGCACAGACGAGTGGTAAAACAATAGACACACTTTCCCATCTAATTACATCCCCCCCTCCCCCTTTCGCCCTCCACACGCTCTTCCCTTTCTTCCTAGCGCAACCGATCCTCACCACGATTGATCGTGAAAGTGAGGGGTCCGTAAGTGAGTGAATTTCAAACAGGCAAAAACAAAAGCACAAAAAAAAACTCCACCTGAATGCTTCTCACTCGAAAATCGAAAGCACACATAGAATTGGCAGCTCTTTTGCAGCAAAAGGGGGAAGCAATGCAATGCAAAATACGAACGTAATTAACGGACCAACGCGCGAAGTGTTCTGCCATCGGGAAGTGGAAGTGGGTGATATTGGACAATCATCACCCACTGCACTGAGTGGGGTGCATTCCTCGGTGAGTTCCTGCTGCTGTGTGCTTTGTTCCGAGTGGTTAAAGTGAATGATGCAGCCACGAACGAAGCTGCAAATGCAAATGCGTTGTGTGGAGTAAACGAAGAAGAAAAGCAAACCGCCACCGAGCTCTTTAAAATCTTCTAACGGCAGCTGTCTTCCGTCGTTGATGCTTTGGCTATATTTCAGCAGCCCGGTTCTGCCGGTTCACAGAACCCCCCCCCCTCCCTCCGATCAGTTTAAGTCCACTTGACTGAGCTAACGGAATTTCCGCCCGGGATGGTACACACGCTGCGCTAACTGTACGTGATAAGGCGTGTAAATTGTGGCATTTCCCGGTGCCACTAGGGAAGGATGTAGCATGCGAACGCATCCCCGCAAGTGCCACGGTGCGACGGGGCACGCAATGGCATAATTTCTTCATCCGAGTGGCCCGTGCAGCCGCGTATGATAACGGATGCTTCAAAACCGGCTATCCCCAACCCGGTATGTGGTGAGTTGGCTTTTGGTGGTACCGTGACGCACAGCGAGGGTCACCACGCTGGATGCGTCAGGTTTGTTGGGAAATCACAGATGGAAGCAACGTGCATCGTTGCGTGTATTTATTTGACAGTTTTAGGTACACGGATCTCCACCACAGTCAACAGGAAGTGTGAGATCACTGTGTACCTTAGTCATTCTATTTGTAATGTAGGAATTCTCAGTGACAAATCATGACAAGCGCATGACAAGTGCGAAGAAAATGTAGCTTCCCATCAGAAGTATGCTGCTTTATTTGTTTTACATAAAATTACCAAAGTAAACACATTAACGCTTCTGTCATAATAGCGACCAAGCATTTACTGAACATTGTGATTAGTGATGGGTCGCGAGTGAAATATCTCCCCTAATCGCACCGCTCATTTTAGTGAGCACGCTCCTTATCAAAAATTAACCAGCTCAGCAGTGAGCGACAAGAGCCCGCGAGCCCAGTGAGCCCGGGGAGTTCGCGAGCCTGTTAGGAGCTGTGAGTGAAAAGCGCCCGCAATCGTCCCGGCACGTATGCTGTATTTTCTGTCGTTCTCGCGCTCACAAGAGAATTCATACGAGAGAATCTACAGATCGTTCCATTGAAGAACAGAGAACAGCTATTCGCACACTTCATGTTTGACACACTTCATCCTCTCGTACGCTGGAGGGCTCGCGGGCTCACCGGGCTCATCGGGCTCACTGGGCTCACCGGACTCTTGAAAGCATCATTCACTCGCTGTGGAGCTACCGCTCGCTCACTGCTCAGCGAGGTGAGCGTGAGCTGATCGCTCCGCTTACTGGAAAGGTTTACTAGACCCAACACTAATTGTGATCCATCACTGGTATTGCAATAAATGCCTCACTCAAGTAGAAAGGAAGAATGCCACAACTGCACCAACCAGGTGAAAGTTGATCGATGGTTAACATTCGCAAAGAAAGTGATACTGTTTGGTGGCTGTTATGATACTTACAGATCGTATGCTCGATAGGCAAATAAGGACGAACACTTGGTCTAATTAAAGCAAGAAAAAGACTTTGTTTTGTTTTCGTACTTGGGTCCATTGTGTTTGGTTCTTTACGAACTGCATCTTGCAAGTCCAGCAGACCACAACAATTTCATGCATGTTGGGTTGAAATTTTACTTCCTACTGTCGGATAAGATCTAGTCACTCAACGCCACCATGTCCATTGTCGAACGTCCAGACGCGGACTGACAGATAGGGCAGCTACTAGCTGATTGAAGCATAACCACCACCCAGCTAGCACACGAAATGCATCGTAAAATGCATCCATCCAGTTGCACAGTTGCCCCGCACGCGAAGGAACCAAATGGATGAAACTGTTTCGGTTCACTTTCAAACCATCTATGGGTGAATGCGATCGGCACAAACGGTACACACGTACGCGGCAGCAGGGTCCAGATTGCGCAATGCCGTTTCCAGCTGGCAGAGCGCAATCGTACAAATCTCCGAACGCCTTCCTTGTCTCATTTCATAACCCTCGCGACCGTGCGGGTTATGATTTATTGATAAGCGATTGATGAAATAAAAGCGCAATCCGCTGGAAAACGCTAACCCTCTAAAAAAAACACATCAAAGCGCTCACCTTAAAGTAAAGATAAATAAAGTCAGATTGCTGCCGACCAGCCAGCCTTAAGAAATGTCATGATGAAATCAACCGAACGGAATGTCCATTCAGTCCGTGCGGTCTAATGGATCGTTGGGTGCTTTTAATATTGCTTGTGACAGCTGCCACCCGATCGGCTGGGCATGAATGGCCGGAAGGGTGTTGGATCATTAACAGCGAAGGGAACTTACTGGCCAGTGGGGGACCCAAAACCGGAACCGGAGATGAAGCCCTCATTACGCGCGATGGTGGTAGCCGAATGTATCTCTGGGAAAATAAAACATTCCATGATCACACTTGAAGATTGATACGACAAATTCTTGGGTCCGGAACAGGTGGTCCCAAACGGTGATGACTCTTCGTGACATTTTCATTTTCTTGAAGAATATTAAACTTAACATTCCACAATGTCTAACAGTAGCTTCCATTTTTTCCCTCCATTTTCTTAGATTCGCCGGTCCTGCATGTTATGGAACTGCGCAAAATGAGTACGGCCAAGCAGCAGCAGCTACAGCAGCGCGAAGATCGACGGTACTCGATGCCACACGGTATGCACGGCACACTACCACCCGGGGCAACGGATGATCTGCACGCATGGTCCATTTATCGGTAAGAGATTCGAAGCAAGAACCAATTCCTAGCGAATGAGGTGTGGTAAGAGAACGAAACGAATGCTATGCCAAATTCTAGGCCAATAATTAAATTGCCAAAGTCGAAATAAATTACGGAAAATCTGTTTCACTGGTGCAAACGTGTTGAGTAATTATAGTCAAAGTAGAACACTTCAGAATAGAAAGGAATAAACTGAGTCTATGTACCAAAATAGGGTCTTAAGTATATAAAACTAACTTAAAATGATCTAAAATCATTTATCTGCTGAGTTTAGTTCTGACGGAGTAAGAAAATATTGGCTCAGCCTCAGGCGTACGATCGTTAATCGAGCGGGAAAACTGATCGCGATACCGACGACGCATACCTCCATCATCGATCGGATCGAATTGGATTGCGCAAATCGGGCCACAAATTCGCTTCTCCAGCCAGTGAGCTCCATGACGCTACAGTTTTTCCCATCTGCAGTCGGCCGGGAAAATTGGTAACGTTAGGTGTGGTACGCACCGCAAAGAAGTCAAACCTAATCGATTCGTGAGCGGTTAGAGTGACCTGATTTTATTCGATCTCGTCTAGTTACACTGCGGGCAGCTTTAGACGAGACAAACACACGAACGTACCTCTTGTTATGACTTGAAGCGTTTGACTTTTGGGGGAAAGTAAGGGCAGAGATTGTCCTACGGTAAAAGGGGGTTGTTATGATTTTCGAGCCATCTTTCGCAACGTAACGCACCTTTGATCGATTGGCGTACGGTATGCTGCAGTTCTGCTACTTTTAAGGTGGTCCGACACCGTAACAGACCATATATTGTCACCCGATTGGAGTTGGGATCGATTGCGCTGGTCTCACGGTACTTATGGGTAGGTCGCTTGTTTTAGACTTTGCTCCATCCAACAAACCCGACGCATTAACCTTGAATTGCTACGCCTTTGGCTTAACCATGGTTCAACACGCCACATCAGCGCCATAGCTTAAAGTCTAATGTGACCTGTGAAAGCAAATCTTGCGTCGCAAATCGGGGACCTTCCCAGAAGCCGCTACCTTCTGCAGGCGCATGGCACCCACAGTCGTGACCTTCGGTAGGCGAGCACACCAACGTCTAAACAAAACTATGCCACATAGCCCACGGACATCTGGGCGCTGGGCTAAGAACGCCTCAACAACACAAACGAAGGGGGGCAAGTTGTGCAATCCGCGGGCAGTGCCGTTGGAATGTAAAACTGCAATTATCCGTTACAATGCTTTGCCGTTGTTTAGTATTTGCCTCACGCCTTGCATACCGTTTGCCCATATGGTCTCATATGACTTGCGGGGCAAATACTCCAGTTACTACTTGTAGAAGAATGTTTCAATTCATGTAGTCGTTTGTTTGTGAAAATTCCTCTTGCAGCCAAAACCTGAACTCGGACTTTGCAGATTCGGCACTCGGTTCGTCGGACAAATCACCGAAACCTTACAATTCTCAGTACCACCAACGAGACACAGCCATTCTCAACCATCCACGCTACGGTCCCAAGCAGAATCCCATCAACTCCAACATGTACACCTACCTCAAGTTCGGTCTACCACGTGTATTCCCCCCGAACGGTGGCCAACCGATGGCAAATGGAAGACCGGGTCGGGCTTCATCCAAGGCAAATGGTCGGGGTCGTGTGAACCGAGGATACCGAGACAGTACCGGACCGGGTCCCGGCTCCTCCGGCTACGACAGTAGCGACAACGAAACGAACCGTGGTCGTGTGCCAGCTAATCTAAGGTAAGGTTCTCCGTGATCGTTTGACGATCGTAGCACGTCAACTCACTATGGTTCCCTTCTTTCTATTGTAGAAAATATCGCAGCGAGTCCGATTTCCGAGCCATCGGTGCCACAAACACGTCGCGTCCGAGTTCCCGCGCCCAAGGCATACCTTTAGCAGCATTGAAACAAGCCAACAGCCGAGCCAGTATAGCCGGTACGCACGTATACAACCCGTACGCAACAAACCTGCGACATCACAATCTGCGCTCGCAGAGTGAAGCTGATCTGTTGGCCGAATGGGACTACGACGATTCGCCCACATACGGCGAGACGCGCCTCTACCCAGAAGATGCTCTATACGCCACACAGAGCCGACGACACTCACTGGCAGGGTTAGTTTATCCCAACATTCAGGTGCACTGTCTGGACGTGTTGCACGGGTTGCGTGGTGTTTCGCTGCAGGCCAAAGCAGGCGATCTGTTTGCCATTATGGCGACGGCACAGCGCGAAGGAACGGCTCTGGTAGAAGCACTGGCTGGAGTGCGGCAACGCATGGGTGGTGAGATCCTGGTGAACGGACAGCAGGTGAACAAGCGCATCCTCCGTCAACTGTGTGGCTACGTACCTGCACTAGATGCTGCACCGCTTGATCCACGCATGAGCGTTCAGAGTACGCTGTCGTTTGCGGCCGCCCTGCGTGGTCCGTACGATCGCGCCGATCTGAAGGAGCGTATCGACATACTGGTGGAGGATCTCGGACTGACGGCGGTCCGGTCGGCCAACGTGTCCCGCTTGACACACTCGGAAAAGCAAAGACTGAACGTTGCCTGTCAGCTGCTAACGCAGGCTTCCATCCTACTGCTCGACCAGACTACCATCAACATGGACATCTTCGACACGTTCTTCCTCGTGGAGTACCTGCGCCAGTGGTGCAGTGCGGGTCGGATCGTGATCATGACACTGCAACCACCAACGTTTGAGATTCTGTCGATGTGTTCCGGCGTACTACTGCTGTCCGGTGGACGCACCGTGTACTCGGGCAGTAGAGCGGACTTGCCGCGACATATGGGTCAGCTCGGTTATCCGTGCCCACCGTTCAAGAATCCCGCCGACTATTACCTGGATCTGGTCACACTGGACGATCTGTCGGCGGCGGCTCTGTTAGAGTCCTCGGCACGCATCGAGTCACTGGCCAACTCGTGGGATCATGTAAATGCTGAACCACCGCTTGCGGCACCCGTTGCCAATCTACCCGAGCCCACCCGAAGTGCTGGATTCTTCAGTCAAATAAACGCACTTGCCAAGAGGTACGCTTGAAACGATCTGTCAGACGCGTGGGATCTTAAACTCTCAATATTCCGTTCATAGGTATATGACGTACAAACAGCCCGGATCATTGCTCACCTGGATCAGTCGGTTGATACTCGCTGCAGTTCTTTCACTCTTTATCGGATGCATCTTCTGGGATGTTCCAGCTTCAGATCCTCAGCTAAATCTGAACGATCGTCTTGGGTAGGTTACTCTGTCGATCAAGCTGGAATAAGTGTCTAAAGCGTTGTTTCTCTTATTTGCAGCTATCACCATTGCATGATGATGGTGGCCCTATGGCCATTACTACTGCTGCAGATACGTGACGTACAGGAGGATCGTCGGCATGCAGAGAAAGACCTGAAGCTAGGCCTTTACGGACGTTTCCTATACATCATCATCCAGAGCACACTGAGCGTAATGCCTAGCCTCTGCATCTGGTTGGCCTATCTGCTTCCCGCACACAGCATGGCCGGACTATACTCATACACAACCAATAACGATACTGGAATCTATCTTTATATGGGTACGATCGCTTTGTTAGTTGCTTTCGTTTGTTTTGTGTCGGAGTTAAACGCAACTCAATGTTTGATCTATTCCTCAGGTTACATGCTGCTCTATCTTATGGCCATACAAACGATAGTGCTCTTCATTGCCCACCTGGTCCCGTGCGGTATAACGGCGACGATAGTCACCACGCTCGTCCTCTTGCTGATGGCAGCTGTTGGTGGATTTGCCGTACATGTGGCGAACGTGCCCGACTATCTGCAGTGGATGCAGCTAGTGACACCGCAGAAATGGCTTACACCACTGTTGACCGAGAACGAGTACAGTGCGGAAACGTTGATGAGCATCACCAGCCAGCAGCAGTGTCGAAATAAACAGGTGAGTTGAGGACGCGCATCTCACTCCTTTGGCATTACTGACGCTTCCGTTTCTGGGGCATTCTAGGTTCAGTACACTGAGATCATCGTGCAGCAACCATGTCCACCACCGAACGGTACATTCGTACTTGCCGACCATCAGCTATTACCCCGGGATCACATACTGGATGCGAGTGACATGTACACTTCCACCGTTTTGGGTCTACTGCTTACGTGTATCGTGTTCTTCGCACTCACCATGTTCGTCTTCCTACTCAACTGCCAGTCGCTACTACGAAAGAAGAACAAGGGCCGTTCCGGGAAGCACGCGTAAGGCATAGCCTTTCCGCTAAGACATAGAAATGAGCGGACCTGATGTGGCCGGCTGGCATGCATTTGATCGCGTCCTGCAAGGTGTAAAAGTGCTAGTTAATTTTATTTTCAACCTCCTGTTCTTTCCTTTCCTGTATGCGAATCCTGTAACGAAACTCTACTTCTACTCTTCCGGTCAGGTGGTACGTGTAGCTTCCGTTTCTGCAAATGTATTATGATGTTTTCTATTTTTAGCAAATTAACAAAGGTAGTAGTTTTTATTGCCGGTCAGTCGTACGACCGGTAGGCAAATAGCTTAGATAGAGCTGAAACGTTAGCAAAGTAGTGATCGATTTTAAAAGGTTCTAACATATTCCCTACGATAGATGACATTCAGATGATAGAGAAGATATAAGGAGGATATATAGAGACACAGAATGGTTACGTGTGCGAGTTATAACGGTAGCCAACAGAATGGTATGAACGTGCAGACATATAGGCGTGGCATTTAAGGCGATCGCAGCAAGAAGCAGAATCGGTTCACTCCATCACAATTGATGGAAAATTTGATGAATAACTTTTTTTTAAATAAAAGACAAGATGTAAAAGGGAATAGATGTGTAATTTAATTTATATCATAGTGTACCTTCAAAGCAAAGAATTTTCAAGTTGATTGAATATTACCACAACCGACAACTTGCCTATGCATTACCTCGATCATGAGCAGTTAATAGGCTACACCTTTAATAGGCTGTTCACTTTAAGATCGAGGAATCAGGCGACTTCAGCACGGAAATTGCGTTGATTTACGATCGCAATCTCAACTCCAATGGACCGCATCATCAAGGCTACGACTGACACTGAGTGATCTAGCCCATCACAATCATCAACATGATATGCCCAGATGTTCTTCAACAGCATTTGTGCTCTGTTCTGTGACTCCGTAGAAGTTAATTGTATCATTAAAAATCATTAACGTCTTCTTCTTCTCTGGCTCTAATATCCTGGAGAGGTCTTGACCTGCCATTTCTGGCTTCCGAGACTTGAATGTACCCGCAACAGGATAGTCAGTCCTGCGTACGAGGGAACAGCCCTAATGGGATTCGAACCTCGATCCTCTCCGTTCGAAGACCGGCGCCTCAATCTCCTCGGCCACCGAACAGCTCAAAAAAAAAATAAAAAGAAAAAACAAATTCTCACCTAAATCTGGAGAATTACTGTATCTTATTCAAATTCGTTCAGCAGCTGTTGGTTCATAGAAAAGCACGTCATTTGCTAAACTGCTATAGAATTAATTAAAAAAATTGGGGCCTCTGACTCAAAAATCCAAGGGGACTCAAATGAATAGCATCTTGAATTGAGGTTTTAAATGGATCAATAGCAAACAGTGTAGGATTTAACTGTCGACGGCGTATGTGTACCTGTCTGTTGCCAAATGTCACACAAATCAAACTCTCTCCTTCTAGTTATAAAACTTTGTATTACAGTTAAAGATAAAGTGGAAGGGAATATCCTCTTTTAAATCGTCTTCAAATAGTTGAAGTACGAACCGGAGTGGTCCATGTTAAATCTAGGGCTGCTTACTGATGAGGGACATTTAGTGGAGGATTTAGACTTTAGGAGGTCCTAAGCGGAAAGAAGCGGCTCGGTTACTGAGGAGATAGCGGTACGGTTTGAACGGGCAGGACCGAGGTTAGAACCCCATTCGGGACTGCTCCCCCGTACACAGGAATGACTATCCGCGTAAATTCAAGTCATGGAAGACAGAAATGACAGACCAAGACCTCTCGAGGTTGTAGATCCATCGAAGAAGAAGCGGAATGAACGTTGGGGTCCAAAAATAGATGGATGGCCTCTTCCGAGTTCGGGGCCTTCGCAGTCGCTTATCCGCCACTGCGGATATGCATTAAGCTTCCTTCAAGAACACGATTGCGTGTGTTCTATTCTATAACTTTTACATTTAAAATGCATTCTTGAGCTACTTACCTGAGAACGTTCATTCGAGGTTTTGTCCCTGAATGAATATCTTGTCGAGTCATGCACTATAGCCGTACAACTAAACATCATACATGCGCAGTTCAGCAAACAATTGACAACCCCGATATTGGACACAGGTTATCAGTGCTTATTCATGTGACAACAACAATCACGATTATGAATCCGAACCAGACTCCACACTTTATCGCTCGTCTCATGAATGCCGTAAACAAACAAACGTGAACAACGATATGAATGAATACCGAATATAAAACTTCTGGTACTGTTTGTCGAGCTCACTATTTGAAAATGGTCATGCTCATTGCTAAACCTGTCGCAAGCACTTACTGACCACTGCTAACACAGTTAGGGCTAGACAATCAAAAAAGCGACCGCTTCATTCATTACTTCGGGGGTCGATTTAAAGCCCTTGCCAAAGCAAACAACCATTTGCATACAATATCGCGAACACTGCAGCGTACTGCAAGCCGGCCGGCATTAAAAACCAATTATCGTACTGCACGAGGTGTACATTTGGCTAAATCGCTAATGATAAGCGTGCAAAGGCATGCAATGCCTTTATGATTTCGAATGCCACCGTACTAAACAACACCAGGGAAAGGGATGACGGACGAGAAGGGACGAGGGAGAGGTTAAACATATGATTTGCAATAATGTGGGGGTAGACAGGGCGGTAACGGAGTGTTGATCATTTCACCAACACACATGCACACACAGACCCCGTGGACGATCGTCGGGAAATCATTTGAACGAAGCGGCCGGAAACGTGGAAAATGAGTGCGCGAGGTAATGCGAACGAGGGGTTACGTTTGGGACGGACGAAGGGTATGATGATGGATCGATGTACAACCCCGTCTGATCGTCTGACCGTTTGCAAAGGTATGCGCGTGTGTGTGTGGATGTGAGTAGAAACCTCTATATAAAAGAGCATCTGGAAGGTGCTTTACATAACCGGTTCGTGGTGGACGCTGTCTCGTTGTCTTTTTTTGTGTGTGATCCGAGCCCGAAAGTTTAGGGAGAAACAACATCTTCTGCTCTTCTAAGACGCACACCACAAAGCAGGGCAGCATATAGCGTAAGACGGTTTGTGCAGGGTCCCGGAATCGGCTGTCTGTCCTGTCTGACTGTCTGTCTCGCCGTCTGGTCAGGGCAGCTATAGAAACCCGGCTCAGTCTTTGTTGTGCACTCGCTCCGAACGGAGCAAACGGGGAACTAAGGAAAATAGAACAAAAAAAAACCCGAAGGGAACGAAACGGTTGTGTGAATAGAACAAAGCTTAGCTCCAGGTTCGCAAAGAGATGGTGCTGCGTGTGACCGTTATGTGCGGTGTGCTGGCGTTGGTGATGGGCATCGGTCAAGCGGCGAACCCAACCAGTGACGCATTCACACGCAACGAAATAGTGCCCGATCTGATCGAGATCGCGCCGGAGCAAACGATCAAGATCACGTACCCCGAGTCGGATGTGGAGGTATCGCTCGGGAATCAGCTCACACCGACGCAGGTACGGTCGCGACCGAAGCTGTGCTGGGAGGAGGAACCGAACGCTCTCTACACGCTACTGATGGCCGATCCGGATGCACCGTCACGCAGCAACCCAGAGATGCGCAGCTGGAAACACTGGGTGGTGGGTAACATTCCCGGTGCGAATGTGGAGTCCGGTGAGGTGCTGGCGGATTACGTGGGTTCCGGGCCACCCCAGGGTACCGGACTCCATCGGTACGTGTTTCTGGTGTACAAGCAACAGGATCGAGTGACATTTAACGAGACGGCGCTCAGTAGCAGGTAAGTTTTGCCATAGCGCCAATGTCCGTTACGCCATCAGTGTATCACGCAAACACTTCAACCTTGCAGGAACCCGAACCGTGGCAAATGGAACCCGGCACAGTTCGTGAAGCAGTACGAGTTGGGCAATCCGGTGGCGGGCAACTTCTACCAGGCCCAGTACGATGACTACGTCCCGGAGCTGTACGCCACCTTCACGGACACTACCTGAACGAGGCAGGATCTTGTTCAGTGTTCGTAACTGTTTTGTCCCCGTTCCCAATTCCTTCCGACTCCTGGCCTTCCCGTCCACGCTTTCCAGTGGTACTCCCACACACACACACACACACACACACACACACTAGCCCTCTCCCTACACAACTTGTTTTGGTTCCATCCACTGCACAAAATCACCGTGTTACAATAAAACATAAAAAAATGAATCGTGAGAAAAAAAACCAACAACTTTGCAAGCGTTTCATTTCGATTTGGCGTACACTGGCGGTACCTTGCACCATATCGTGTTTCGCCACCACCGCTTTGGAGCTGCTGCTGGGTGTGAGGGAGTCCTTGGGCGTTCGTAAGTCACTGCTTGGAGCCGCCTGGTTTGACAGCACGGCGATGGCGTCGGTGGAAGTTATTTGTTTATTATGATTATTGTTTGGTGCGGCAGGTCATAACGGAATCGCTGGAAGAAGACCCACTTTCGCGAGTTTGTGTTTCCGGGCGGCATAGAAACACTCGATGACACTGGGTTGCGCTCGCCTGTTCACACAGACACACCGGGCTTGGAAGGTGGTCACAATTCCGTTCCGTTCTTCCAGGTCTTTTTAGTAATTGTTTATTATAAGGGTGCTGCCTTCTCCCGGGGGCTCCATTAAAATTGGACAACAATTATTGCAGGTCATTTACCCCACTGTGGGTGTTGCCCTCGACGTTGAGAACTCGATCGATGCAACACCCATTCCACGACGCCTGTCAGCACATCAAATGACACCTCATTAATAGCGTGTTGGTGCGAGTTTTAACGGAAAAGCAAAAGTTTAATTAATTGCATTTCTATCCTTGCAATTGGGTCCCCCGGAACGGAGGACAAGCAACGCCCATCCTTCCATAGTTCGGCACATGAGAGGGCGCGTGTTGCGCTGGTTTCCATTTCGACGGGTGCGATGCGATATGGAAGTAGTCAGCACACGTAACGACCTATAAACCTAGAACACCAGTCCCCAATTCTAGCGCAGAGGAAACTCAGTTAAAGGTCTCTCGCTCGTTGCTCTCCGTTTTCCGGGTGTTCTGACTCCCGCGCCAGAGATACCGCAAATGCAGTGGAGTGTGCCAGTATGGCCGTACCTTTGACGGTCTATCGTACCAGTCGCGTTTTTCGCGAGATCCCGGCATGATGTCGGACTTTGTGCGCGATATGCGCAACCACAAGATCGTCCCGGATGTGGTGCCGGTTCC
>KI423072.1:8254-37823 GCA_000473375.1 Anopheles culicifacies | reverse complement strand
ATCCTCGAAACAGTCCTCGTATTCCACTTTGCTGGTAGATATTTACAAATGCCGACACGGTACCGCTATGCCGGTGCTGAAAGCGGGCCGTGTACGATCCAGACGTGACGGCCTGTAGCTGTGTCTTCACGACGTAGAATGGACAGGATGCTGTAGCACTTACCAGCCCAGCACAACCACCCCACAGCAGTGATAGCAAAGGTGTCAGTGAAGGATGTTTGATGCTCTTGGTCCAACCGAGATTTTCTGCCGTCTGGTACGTCCCCAGGCGGACACTGTTCATGGAGAATTGGAAGAGCAGGGCAGCCGGTAGACCCTGTTGCAGGCCACGCAATCCATCCGTTCGGACCACGGTTAGGAAGGATTGACGGATGCCTTTGTAGGAGCGCACCTTAAGATTCTGTTTGGCTATCAGCTCACCCTCAAGTTGTTGGCGTGTTTTGAGCACATCCAAAGGGTTTGTAAACAGCACGGCACACATTGACGAGGCACCTCCGAGCATGAATTCCATCGTTGACACCTACCTTGAGCGGAGTACACTGAACTGTGACAGTAAGCGACGGATGCTTGCAGACCAAAATAATGCCAGAGCCGGAGCTGCTTATCTTATCGTGTATGTATAATATTGTTTACCGCCAAGATTTGAAACATTGCCAAGAAATGAATGTGCAGTTTTGAAGAAGACAAATGCAGATTATGTCACAAAGCACCCCAAAATTCAAGATCTGTAGAATAGATCATCTTAAGTGCAATTTTGATTTATTGGAAATCCTTAGTATAGCAAATTTGTTCTACCACAATTAGTTACTCGAGATTAGCTTCCCATAAAACGTTTGCATATGATTTGCTTCAGAATTTCATAATCTCACTTAAGAACAATTACTTAATTTGAAATCACCTGAAAATATGCTAAATGGAGGAGATAGTCCATTAATTGTCCAGCCAACTCCAACCCTTTATAATCCTAATGCCAGCAAAAAGCTAAGTGAAAGTTCACCTCTGCTTGTGACCGCAAAAGATAACCGCTCTATTACTGTAGCTGTCCCAGTGTTGGTGACGATTTGGATGTCTGCTTGAGTAATAACATAAATTTTGTCAAAATATGAGATCGTTATCATTGTCGCATCCGTCCGTTGGGGCTCCTTTCGAAAGGCGGTCGTGGGGTGGAATCGATTGCGGGGAACATATTTTGAAGTTACCGACCATTCTCCTTTGCTTTGCACTTTGCGCGTTCGGTGCTGGTAGGGTGGAGATGGAAGGTAGGTGGCGATGCTGATGGTGGAATTGCATCCGACTGTGCGAACGCAGCGCTGTTGGGAGGTGAAAATGTTGTGATATGCACTCGGCATGTAGCAAATCCGTTATAGCAGCTCGTTGGACTTTGTCGACGAGTGCAAGCACCCTTTCGTGTTTTCGCCCTCCTCCTGGTTCGTGGTTCGTGTGGCAGGATTCATCGACCTCTTAGTAAGGGGTGGATGTAGATGGAATGGAGACGGGAAAAAAGACCAACATCGACATCTTCTTCGCGTTCCTTTCCTGGGCTGATGCCTTGACAATTCGAATGCCAATGAACGCCATCGTGCGGTGCTGGCGTTGGAGCGGAGCTGCGTTCGAATTGGAAGCTAGATTCGACAAACGAAGACGACGACTTCGGCAACGCAACCGCTTGCCTTGACGTCCATAACTTGTCTGGAAGTCTCGACGGCGTCTATTGCCGCTTCACTTGATGTCGCCCTCTACCAAACCGTTTCCCTTCGCAGTGTGTGTGTTACTGCTTGCCGGAGTAAGATAATTGTATTTATTGCCTCACTCTCTCTCACTCTGTGTGTCTCGCTGTTGAGGAAAGATTTATCCACCCGCTTTGCAAAACTTTTTACTGGGCATCTTCACCGATGATAGACTTACCATCATGCAAAGTGCCTCATGGGAAGCGTCTTGTGGACTCTAACCCTACTTAGTTCAGTATCTTTCCTCTGGACGGAACGGAACGTACGTCAAATGCACAGCAGGATCTTGGATCGATGGACCGGAAACGGAAATGTAAGAGGGAGCACAAGATCGGCCTGGAGATGACATTGCACTGGCTGGTGGCTTTGAGAGGAGCTTTTCCGGATTGTTGCAAAGTGAAAACATATCGATACATACTGGAGCTGAGAATGAAGCGTTTTGGCTATCTATCAACCATCGGAATATTGATTTTAACATTCAACGATGGTCTTCTGGTGGTGCTTTAGAGTGTAAATCTTTTTGAAGTAAAAGGCCTTAAACGATCAGTTTGTGCATTGAGAACAGAACCATTACAAGGGAGAGTATGAAGAGTTAACAGAACATTAGCATTTCTGAGGAGTTTTTAGTCCAAGGATTGACCACTTTTTATTGTTTTAAATGTCTTGAATTACTACCCTTATTCGTACTCTGAAATCTGGAGGCTAAACATCTTCAGCTGATCTTCAAACATCCGATCGATAGTGGAATCGATCAATCGAACTCAATGTTGCATTGACTGGGATGGCTTCCTAAGCCACTCTGCGCTCCGTACTGCATCAATCCATCGGTACGGATTGCTGTTGCTATTGTGAAATTCATTTCCAAATTGTGCACAAACAGCCAGCATGCAGCCAGTAAAAAAAAGGATCGTACGAATTCGTTTGCAAAAATTACTGCTCCATATGGAAAGGAACACTCCTGTGCCGTTATCGACGCGTCCAACATGCGCTGGGTTGAAGCTCGGAACGGAAAAGCTAATCAACGCCGATGGCATAGCTACTCTCTGGATGGGAACACACGCATTGGGTTCTGTGTGTGTGTGCAAGTGCTACTGGCGTGCTACCCCCTAAAAACGGATACGCAGGATTTGTTTATTCAATGTTCAGACCGACAAACCGACAAACTCCTCCGAAATGGTGCAAATCGATGGCCAACGGATGGTTCGACGACTACTGAAGGTATACGACGACTCCATTCCGTACGAGTCTCGGTTACGGTCGTTGGCTAGCCATCAAGTTCGATTACGAATTGTTGGTTCCCCGCATGCCACCAGGGGATGTTCGTGAAGCGCAGTGCTGGTACGGTAATGCCAGTGCCAACAATCGGAAACCAACATCATCGTCAGGCTTCTCTATCCTCTACTGCCGATGCGATGCGATCGGTGTCCTGCTCTCCCTTCGTAATAATGGTGCTACCGTCAACTACTATGTATCACACGGAATGTGCAATGTTCACCGTATCCGTATGTATTCTTCTTTTTTCCCCCTCCCTCTCCCCCAGTTCCAGTGCTCCAGTCTGCCGTTGAGGTTCATCTTCTTCGCTCCAACGGAAACCCACCCACGATTCCGAATGGCAATTGGCGTGTGCTCGTGTCTGTGTGCTGGTGGAGATACAGTTCTTTTTTCCATCCTCTTTTGCTTCTTCAGCCTGAAACATGAGGGTTCAACAGGGAGCTCGACCTCACGGCAAAACTGTTGTCGGAACGCGAAGGTCGCCCGGTGTGGTGAAGGAGGTTCGATTTTTGAATGTCATACCTAAAGCCAACCTTGGGCGACACCGACCTGGACCGCAATGGTACAGTGGTTGACAAATCGTGAATGGGCAGAAACAGGAATTTAAAATTAAATTAATATTTGTTTTTCTTTTCATCATTCCCTTTGTTTTGTTCTGTCGATGTCGCACATTTTGTTTTTGAAGCTCGTTTTTCCTTCTTATTGTTTGCGTTTACCAGTTTTTATTCAATTTGTTTTGTTTCCTTTTATTAACAACTTTAGACTTACATACTTACTGTTCTGTTTTTAATAGTTTTTATTTATCTTTTTTGTTTGATGAATAATTTACCTGCTTTCTACTTTTACTTTTATCTATTTTATCTGATCAAATCGCTCGCTTCACCTCCTTAAAAAACGGAAAGTGTATTGTTTGATACAGAACTCCAACAACAAAAAAAGGTTAATGTGGCACTTATCCGTTTAGGGACGGTGTTTGGAAAATCGGTATGTTTATGTTGTTTTACTTTAAGGTTATCCTTCTGCAACCAGCCCCAAACCAACCACCCATCCCAACGGCAGTTTTTGCAAATCGATTTAGCTTCCCGTTCTGTTGTGGCACAGTCCGATGGCCATGCGTTGTAGCGATCCTTTGCTGACAAACACAAAACCAAACTGGCACTCACCTCATAAAAATCCTTCCCACCGTAGCCGTGGCCCCCCAGGCTGTGTCGTTGTGTCGTGTATGGTTGTAAGTACAGCCGTGCCATACAGCCGGCGCTGTGTCAAACGGGGGAAAACGAGCAGGGAATCGGGTGTATTCCGGTGCGTGTAGGTGTGATGGGGATTCGGGATTTGGAAATGGAAATGGCTTCGTCCGGCTGCACGGTCGGTGAGTCCGGTGAGGGATATAACTGGAGGGATGGATGGGAAAATATTACAAATGTATGCCACGGTGTAGCTAAACGAGCCGGGACGAGACACGGTTACACGTGGTGGCAGTGGTCCCCCGTTTTCGGTGGTTACTGAGTGTTCTGTACATCAAAAAGGGATCCGGCAGATGTCTCTTTCGCTCGGTTTGCTCGTGTACGGTCGGAAGAGATCCTGACTTCGGTAAATAAACCGGTACCTTGGGTCATGCTTTCCGACTGTCGATTCACTCGCTTTCCGTGTTCATTTTGGGGTGGAAGAAGGGATGTTTGTGGGTGTGTGTGTGTGCTGGTGGATATCTATGTACGGTTCGGATGCCCGAAGTATGATAGAGACGCATCGGCAGAGGTGTGAAGGATGCGAAGGGAAACGATAGAATCATTGCACGGTTTCACTTTGCTTGGTGGAGAATTTCATACTGCCCTGTTTGGTGGGACGTTGTGGTCAGTTCCGAAACGGTTGGAGTAACGCGTGGAGAGATGAGACACGAATGCAGATCATGTTGGCGGTGTACTCATTGTTCGCTGTATGTTTGGCTACCATCTGCCATTGTCCGTGGTGGAGTAGCGTTCCACCGTAGGTAGTGAAGGTCCTTTTCGTATCAGAGCATCAGTTCCTATACTCATACCCCTGCTTTATTACTGGACTGGCAGGCATAACGAGGGACGAGGTGTAATCCATCGGTGTGTGGTTGCGTGTGGGAGTGTGTTTATATACGTTCGATCGGGCGATCGAATCAATTATCATTAATTCATTTCGAGTGGAGATAGCTCCATACCACCTTCGGGGCCAGGATGTGAAATTGCCCGAAGTGAAAAAGGGGACGAAGTACACGACAGTACATGCATGTACTGAGGCGAATTGGTACTATAAATATTATTGGGAATAGTGTTGCGCAGCTAGCAGCCCTCGCGTTCAGTTCTTTGTTTGCTGACTTATTGGCACAAATATTATGCGTATCAATGAAACTGATGGTCACGCGAGAAACGAAACTTGTTGGGGTTTTGTTTCGAATTCGGAGAAAAGCCTCTCAATCAACCTCTCAGAAACTGGAACAGTTTAAGAAAGAATGCCAATGATACTCGGACACGTCAATTAGGCAATTTTGTTGGACTTTATATTGAATGGCGTTACAACGTTTGCATACAATTGCGAGAGAATTATGATGATTGATATATGAAATAGAATGTTTGTAATCAAATTCTATCGATTCAAACTTATTTTGCTAAGCTCCCATCATGAAGGAGTAAATTTCTCCTTCTTCTACCTTCCAAAACGGTGGGGCTTTCCAGCGCTGGAGAGACCATTCTCCTCGAATGGCACGAAAGAAGCGAACTTTCTTTCATATCCGATTGGTAGATGATTCTCCAAACTACATTTCTCAACCCGAACCCTCTTCAAGAAGGGGTAATGGAACTTTATGGGAAAATTTCATACCCGTACCTACTGCAACACTTGCTGAGCTCCTGGTACTGCAAGTTTATTCGTCAGTGGAGCCGACCGACGTTACCCGACCGTCCTTCCGGAAGTGAGTGAACAGTGGTTCGGCCTTTTTTTTTGCTTTGTTTGGCCGGAGCACTCCTGCGTTCTGAGTGTGTGAGCTTTTTCCGACAGCTCCCCAGGAGCCTTACGGTGTCTCACTTGATATGTTGGGGAAAATTAGTGTTTTGGTTGGTTGAAGAAAATGTTGAGAGTATCACTAGCATTGTTCATCATGAAGTGAGCTTATACTTTTAATAATTATTTTAATTTTAGTGAAAAAGAAAAGAGATTTTGTTATTGTAAACGCATGCCGTTTAAACGTTTTGTACTGCGGATTGCATACTTTAATACATAAAAGCGCACAGCTGACAAGTACGCCTAAAGGTATGCAACCATATGCATCTAACTGTCTTTAAGCATAGCTATTAATTAATTGTTAAAGATAATTATTGTGATTTCAATTTTGCATTCACACTCACTTCAATTATGAAGGTCATTATAAATTATGAAGGCAAAAGGTTTAGGCTTTAGTAATTTTATTGAGTGAAAGAGATAAACCATTAAAAAGGACAGCAAACACAACGTTACCGTTCTATGCTTCATTGCGCAGTGCGCTGGAGCAATGTGGATGTGTGTTTATTAGATTAACTACTGCCACAGCTGGTCCAATGCTGAAGGTGCTAGCAGGGACATCAGCATCGTAGCTAGTAAAGGATAAAGCAATCAAAGACGATACAAGACCAGGGTCAAAACGCAATGTAAACAGAGCACGCACTGGTCAGGTGCGAAAAGTACTTCCAGTGTCATTGTAAAAGTGCAACACTGCTTCAAGACATCGTTTGATAAATGTATCAAGCATCGGTACGGTTGAACGCAACCTTGCTGCTGCCGATCGCATTCGTGCAGGATTTTATGCATAATATTAGCACAGCCAGTAGTGTGCAGCAATAGAAGTGATGGGGGTTTGTTTAAATTTATTGGAAAATTCCAACAATGTTTGGGGGTGGACCGAGTGGTTTGGCGAATTGTTACACGCATTTCGGCTCTTGCGGCAACGCCGATACCAGGACCGGGATGTCGTCTGTTCCTGATTTCGTTTTTGCCATGCCCCGTGTTCGATCATCCATCGATGCCGCCGTTAGCTATGGTTATGTTGCCATGAGCATATCGGTGAGCATGAGAAGCCAATATGTGTTGATGTTAAAGTTATGCGAAATAATGCTTGGGGTGGGTATGGATGCGTGCGTACTGACGAGGTGTCCACTTGCCTCGGTGCAACGGTTGGTAGGAAGTTATGATGTTTGTATCGATACTGTCAGTGCTGGCGTTAGATGCCATGGCTAAAAAGGGGAGAGAGAGAGAGAGAGTGAGAGAGATAATGGGAAATGCAACAGAAAGGAATAGAGTTCATGAGTGCAGGAATGGACGGAGATTTAACTGCCTTTGTACGCTTCGGTACATGCCACAAGGATGCAGCAAAATGTATACCATGGAGGGAGGCCAGAAGGGAGAAGAGCGAAGAGCTGAAGCGATCCTGGCATCGATGAACTGTAGTAGCATGTTCAGGACTTCCATATGTGCGAAACGATGCCATTCTGAAGCCTGAACGACCAAACCCCCTCCTCCCGAACTGCAGTTGCAGTTGCACCTTGTGGCTGCTACTGCAGGAGTGCGAATACCCGACCCCATCCCGACTCTTACCCCGGGTTGCCAAACATTTATAATAAATGGAGGAAATTTATGCATTTCGATCTCGAAACCGTAGTCGGAAACAATTGCCACATCGACATGGAATGGGAGGGCAGAGAGCTGGGGCGGGCCAAGGCGGGAAAATGCGGCATGTGGAAAATTGTGAACGGTTCGGGTACAAAACAAAGGTGGTAACAGATGCTGGTACTGTTGTTGGTTCGTACTATTTACGAGCAAAGACCCTAATCTGTTGTGTGCATTCGGCTATCTCGCTCGCACGTACTGTAAGAAAGGTCCAAAGACAAGGCTCTCCTTGCTTGCTCAGTCTCCTTGATGGCCTTGCATTCCGGTCCCCGCCGACCAGCCTATGCAAATCACATCAAATCGAGGGCATTGAGTAGCAGGTCGGGCGTTAAATAACCGTTAAAGCTACCGGTTCCGGCAGCCGGGTGGCTGAAGAGCTCCGTCCGTCCGCTCAAATGGGTAGCTGATTTATTGGCTGTTGATTTGGGCGTGGATTAGGATGAGCTGGGACGTAGCTGAGAATAGGCTTTGAATACTCTCACTCCTGAACGCTTATTAAAGTGATTTCACCGTATACATGTCAAACATGTCTAGATTGTTTGATCGTTGCTGTCCGTCGAGATGTTTTCATTTCCATGCCGAACATGCAAGCTCTGCAGCAAGTTAATTTCATGTTGCAGTTTGCATAACGTTAGGCGTTAGTTGTGCATGTAGTTGGAAGTGCTATTAGCAATTCGATACAAAACGCCTGAAAGTATGCAACTTACAGGACAATGTTGATTCTAAGTGTATGTGACTTGGAGGAGTAAGCTTCTTGAAGGTCGCAAGTGGAGAAAGATATGTGGAGGCGCTGATCAATAGCCAGAACTACACCTCAAACCACGACGACTATGATAATACAAGGGGGAAGCGATCTTGGGCTCCAAATTATTGAATTTAAGAACATCCAAAAGGATCTACTAGACTATGAAGGTCCGATTAGAGCTATCGCGGACCTCCTTGAAGCGTTCATAGGAACTACAGATCCAGTAAGTAGCCTTATTAGTTAAGATATTCCAAAAAAACTGAGGCGAATGGAGCAAGATCCAACAATGGAGTTATAGGGGACATAATATTGAGATAGAAATGCCTGGCATCACCAAAATAGAAGTAAAATTCCACATCAAACGCAGCATTTTGTTCCCACTGTAGCTTCCTGCTGCTAATCCATAAACCATGTGACACAACACTACGGGATGTTTATCTTTCGGTTGTCGCTGGGTTTTATAGACTGAAAAGCCTATACCGGTTTCCATTACCCAAAACGGGAGATGGCCAATTTTTCATAATTAATCCACACGTCGTAACCATACCCCGACAGACGGATCCATGTGCGTTTAGCATTTCGTTAGCATGTGTGCTTTTTTCCCCCCCGGCCCGCGGAAAGAGAGCGATTAGAAAACGGAAAGCATCTTCACGTTGCGACATGAATTGTTTTCCTCCATGTTGATGTCCGATTGGGGGTAAAAAGAAAGAACCCACTAAACGCCATGCCACGCGTGCTGGAGCTGTTGTGTGTATCGATACGTTGTGTGCTTCACCGAATTTGTTTCGTGCTTAGATCGAGATCGGTAGCCCTTCCCTATGGGGCCGTGTCATGCCTAGTGGTACAAACAAAGACTCACACCATCAACGCGGAAGCGAAAATGCATGTTTATGTTTTTCCATCGCACGGCTTTTCCTTTCGGCCCGGTAGCCCGGTTTCTTTTTGGCCAGCCAGACAGGCAGCAGTTCTTTTTCCTCTTCAACTCTTGCATCGTACGAGCAGCGAACCAGTCAAGAATGAGAATCTTTATTCGGCGGGATTGATTTACGATCCGCTTACGGGTTCTGGTTTGCCGTACCCGGGGTTGCCCCGGGAGTGGAATAAATTGCGGTGCCGAATTCAGTGGCTTGCCTCTTGCTGGGGGTGATTTATTGGAATAATATTCAATCATTAGCTTCTACCGAGCAGTGCGATCGCAAGTTCCGTGTGCGATAGGCGGGTGCTTGTTTGGTCAAGATTAGGAGGATTGGTGGTCATCGGAACGGGGGTTGCAAAATGTGATTGGTTTTGTTAAGGCGTGTTAATAAAGTGTGTAAGCATCGCGGGGATAAACGGGGGTGAGGAAAGAAAGTGGGGGCCGCTTGGGAATGGGGTGTACGTTGTTCCAGTCTAAATAAAATCAGTTTCACTTAAGAACGAACGAACGTTCGGCTGCAATATTTGTTTTTCGTCTCAAGAAGTGATTAAGTAATAAAGGATCGGATTTTAATTCTTTTGAAGGATGTTGTTTGTTCTTCCTATTGTCGAATTTATGTTTTGCTTGTCTTTTTGATATGATTTATTACTTTTATGTTTCGTATTATTGTTATAACATTATTATTCATTAGTTTTATCAATTTTACCAGTTTTATTTTTAGTTTTGATTTTGTAATCTGTTTAATCATTTTAAAATTATTGTTTTACTTTTTTATATTACTCTTTATGCTTATGATTGCTCTTTATGTGCTTTATTATTTTACGTTTTACATTTTATCACAACGTTTTCATTCACTATTTCTCTAATTAGTACATCTTGATATTTTATTATTTATTTATATTAATAATACTTTAATTATTCTAACAATTGTTACAAATACTAATGAAAGATGACAATACTTTTTCCATGCCAATCGTCTTCCCAAGCGGTGATCCGCTTTGCTCGATCGGTGATCGACCACCATCGACCGTCCACAAACTGGTTCCGTGCTCGTTCACCCGGCCCCGACCGTCTAGCGTTTCCCAAACCACGGACACTAATAGCTCATAAATTTATCATCGCACATATCGCGCGAACTCGCGCACGTCTGCACGGTTCCTGTTTGGTTCTGCCAGGGTTTGCCCATTCGCTCGCCGTACCATCATGTGCGGCGCAAATGGTGGCATTGGAGGAGGGCACTAAAACACACACAAACCAGGAAAGCTTTTGCCTGGACCAACCCCGGAGTTTTGTGGAGGAGGGGGGGGGTCGAGAGGGAATCGACGAGCCGTCGGTGTGATGTTAGCGACCGAGAATGTGTGCATAAATCTTAAGCTATTTAACTTAAAACCACCAACAATCGGCGCGATCGGTTCAATGCCGCGTCCGGATGGCTTCTTCTGGAGCCGTGTAGCATTTTGTTCTTTGGCGTTTTTTTTTGTTTGTTGTTGCTGTTGCATTCCATGCCCAAGGATACGACAGTCTTTCTCTATTTTTCCATCATTCGCCGTGTCTCTCGCTGCTGGTTGAACTCTTGGACGCTGACCATCGTCAACAGCAAGTGTTCCCTGAGGCAGAGGGTTTGCTCCACCTTCACCGTTGCGACGCTCATTATCGCCGGTTAATCATAATCCGTTCGGGTCGGCAGATTCGAACAATCTTGCCAACATGGTCATCCCGGTGTGGATCTGGGTGGAGAGATCTGTGGGAGGGGTTAGGGGGTGGCAGTAGTAAACCAGTTTTTGTGACTCGCAAGAGCCAATGAGCAGGTTGGAAGTTCGCGAGGTCTTTACGTACGGCAAGTATCGACTCACAGCACACCCTCGCATTGAGGTCTTGAAGAAGAACCTTGAGGTTTTGTTCCTAAAACTCCCAGAGACAAATCAGAGTGCGCTGTCATAGTTTTATGAGCTTCATTGTTTTTAGCACGAAATGTAATGGAATATGTCCAATTTGTGCAAATTTGGAGGATTAAGGAAAAAGCTTTGCAAGAGGCAAACAAAAAAGCCTCACAGTGCGTCGGCCGGGAATCGAACCCGGATCAACTGCTTGGAAGGCAACTATGCTGACCATTACACCACCGACGCGTCTGTTTGAGCAGAGAATCACTCCAGCATCATGGAGATAACGTAGCATGAGGTTTACACGCACCAGTTGCCAAGATCGAGCTCGGACCGTGGCCAATTACGGAGCGATAAATCTGTCCGTATGCGTAGTGCGCGTACACCCGCAACGAAAACAAACTATTTACAGCTCGCTTTGCGTGATGCGCTTAAACGAAGGAGTATGTAAAGAGCTCCCTGTTTTACATGCGGAGTGTCGGGGTAGTATTAAGATTTTAACATTTTTTCCGGGGTTGAAAAGGGGTAGGTTATGCTAGAAATTGGCGTATCTATGAGTGACGGTGGATGTTGCTCTGTGGACTGTGTTTCTCATGTAGAGAGCACTCTGAAGCTGTACGTGGTTTAAAATCGGGTTTTTATCGATCAACAGTTAATAAATCATTCCGTTCTATTGCGCTTACGAGTGTTTGAACACACAAAGTGTAACCAGAACTTGCCAGAGTGCCAATGTGAACTAAGGAACACGCGATCAAATAAACATTCTGCAAAAGTTTGTTAGAAATGTTTTCAATTTTAGTTCATTTAAGGAATGATGCACAGCACGACATAAGGAAGAAATGCAAGACAAATAAACGGGAAGAGCCTCCAAATATTATTGTATCTTTTTTAAATGGAAACCAAAAATTCATCCAAAAGCAAGTGGTGGGGGAGTTTTTCAAACTTGAAAATAATACTTTCCTCTTATGACTGTCACTGTTCTTTTTTGTTGTGGTTAACAATTGTGGTTCCGTTTTTTGTTCGTGCTGAAATTGGAATGCCCGAGTACGGAGTGCGTTTGGAGTGCTCCAGCGTGATACCTTTGGCTGTGTGGCTGTCATGTTTCATTTAGGTAAATTTATTTATCACCAAGTCCCCGGGAGTCAACTGTGCGAATTCCAATCTGCCCCCGCTGCCCCCTGTTGCTGCTTGCCTGTTTCGGCATGAATCGGTAGGGGCATAAATATATCTGTTGCGCGCCCGCCGGAACGTGTGTCTGCGTGAGATTTTTGTTTATGTTAAAAATTGTGTCCGATGCTCAACATGATGTGATACTCCGTTTTTATCCATTCCGTTTTTTTTTTTGGGAGGAAGGTTGCACAAGTTGGGTTCCCCGTTTCGGGCATTAGCATAACCGAGAACAAATCGATTCCAAATGTCTGACCAATCGAGAATAGATGGCGACCGACGGTGAATGGCGAATCGGGTGGAAGATGGAAAGGGAGAAAATATAACAAAACTAAAAACAAAGAACACACGTCTCACCGGGAGAGTATCCGATGATAAACTGGTTTTGTGTACCTGTTGTTTTTCTTGTTTTTAATTTTATTTGATAAACACTGTCACACACGCGAGTGTACGATTCCGACGACAAATCTGTAATCGGGTGTGTAATTGAGCCATACACCGTGTACCGTGCGTCCCCGTTGCCGATAGGAGAGGAGCTGTCAAAATACGCCACCAGCGCAAGATGAGAAAGACACCCGCCATCCTGTGAGTTTGTGTTGTGCTGCACAAACATGTGTAACTTTTGACAGTATCAATAACCCCAAACGAGATGTCCCTTCCTTTCCGCAGCTTACGGTCGACGATTAGATCGTTCCGCGACACAACGTAAGCTCATGTTTCATCTCAAAATGAAACAATCGAACACAGTATAACATAATAATTTGATAAGATGCAAATACTAGCTGCCTGGGAAAACGATAGATTTATCGACAGAGAAAAAAAAGATGACTCGAAGCTGCAAACAACACATTTAGTACAATGTAATAAAAATCATCCCCCAAATCAAACAGACATGTGAGAAATGCTTTTGTAAAATCAGGCACATAACAATGATTGCTGCTGTTAAACAATCTCCGCACTGACAGCAGAAGCATCGGGCATCGAGCGTTTCATCCTGGGAAATGGGCCACTAAGAGCTGAGCTCCTTCCTTTCCCTCTCGCGCTGGCTCCAGGCTTTATGCGCTTCACATCACACCTCGCAAGTGAGTAAAAAGTGAGCTCACAATGAGTGGCACACAGCAACAAGAGGACGACCGGCCCAATCGATTGTCAGGATTTACTGGCCCTCCTATCAAGCCGCGTTCCCTTTTCGCTCGTTGACCATTTAGCACTCCGTTGCAGTTGATTATGTTTGAAAACATTAATCAAATCGACTACTCTCCGGGTTGGCGTACCGAGTTTGGGGGGTTGTTGTGGAAGTTCTGCCAGTTCTTGGCCAGTTTGTAACTGTTTACGCAAATCAACATGGCGGATGCAGGAAGTGGGAACCGGTTCCGGGGTGTGACTGATCAGAAATCATCGGATGACACTGGACAGCAGTCGCGAGGTTGAATAGTGGCTTCCTGTGTAGCAGAACGCCGGTCCATCCTTCATTAAACTTCCAGTGTTAATCCTTTGTCTATTGTACAGGTGCAAGTTCTCTGAACTTGCGACTGTTTGTCTTTATGGGTAACGGACGGTGGCAGCGAAGCGACGATTCGAAGCTAATTAATTTATTAGGTTATTGATTGGGTCGTCGTGCGATAACTTCCCGTTTTGTCGAAGCTCCGTTTGGCGAGAGGGTTGGGCTGGAATTGGAGGACACGCATTCGGGGGGGTTGGGAAATGGGAAAACATCATCCCGTACTAGAAGGGTATCATCGGTGTAAAACGCCACTCGCCACACTAGTTATTCTGCCCTCGGCGATAGCAATACCCAACAGATGTCAAATGCGGATGACGGGAATGCACTTCATGATCGTCTTTGTTTTCTGAGTGATATGCTTTCAAGAGCGTCAGGATGAATTTGATTACCGAACGGAAACTCGTACACTCACACGCGCAAATTTACAAGAGAAAAAAGAAGTATTTGTATCGTTTAATATCTGCTTCATATCATCTAGGAATTCTCCACCGTTACTCCCCACACACACACACACACACGGTTGCGGACATAACGTTTTCCACCTTCAAAGCACACCTGTCCCGGGTGCTGCTATTCCGTGATATCGATACGTCTTAATCATCGACGTACTTCGCCGCCCCCGGGGGTGATGCGGTCTTTGTGCATCGCTATGGAAGTTCGGACGTGAATAGCAGATTGTTTGCATAATTGATAGGCATAACTATTAAACAAACAGCCCGATTTTGACTGTTATTAGATTCGTTACGGATGGGAGGTTTGGGTGGAGGAGGGCATCGGACACAGGAGTTGGGTTGTGTTAATCTACCTTAGCGCCTGGATTGTGAGGGCTGATGAATCAAACTCATGATGTGAGGGTGTAGCGATGTTTAGCTGTTACTAGTGTTGCACAATCTGGTCAATAACTCATCCTATCACTCTTTAAGTCGTTGAAGGCAGAATCAATTTTAGAGGAATTTACTATTTATGATATATTTTATAAATTCTTAATCCAATATGTTCTTCCAGCAGCTATTTGGGGCGAGCATTTCACACTGCGTACTCCTTCCACATACAACTTTAAAGCGCCATTCCAGGGTAGTTTCTGGACGAACACAATTAAAGCATTCAACCATAACGGACGAACGGACGTCGAATGGCGCCGAGTGCATAAAGGGAGGTATGTAGTTGCGAAGCGTTAAATAGTGAAATCGATGGTAATTAGTATGTTTCGCTAGAGTTTCTTATCGTTATCAATCAACGCACGCTGATTATGTCGTACACAATCCGCTTTGCTACGGGTGGATAAGTATTGTTTGTCTTTCGGATGTGAATGCTTGTCGAGCGGCGATTGGAGCTGTTGGAATAGGAACTTGGGAAGTAAGGCTCGAAAATGTCGACAATTGACCTAAGGTAAATGCTGACCTGTCGCGAACTCAACCTCACGTTAGGGGAGTGTCTTGTGGATCGAATCTTTGGGAATAATGAACCTTCAGGTAACAGTAGCTGACAAATAAACGAAAAGAAATTAAAAAATTCACATCTTATAATAAAAAACAAAAATAATGCTCTTCCAAACCGCTCAGCAAATTATGCATGCCGCAAGCCAGCAATCTTAAACCATTAATCGTTTCTTCTTGTATTAATTTGTCCAGAAAGACTGATAAGCGAAACAAGATAACGAATGTGAAGAATAGAGTGGAACAAAGCATTACATTTAAACCGTTTCTCACCCAACCTGCTCTCTCTCATCTCGTTTCCGTAGTGTAGCGGTTATCACGTCTGCTTCACACGCAGAAGGTCCCCGGTTCGAACCCGGGCGGAAACAAATTAGTCCTTGTCTTTTTATTTTTTTTAATCAAGAGCATTACATTTTAAGAGAAAGCAGGCTGTGTCGGGAGAGGGGGACTTTAGATACTTTTTTTATAATGCAAAACGAGTGAGACTTGTATAACTTTTGTCTTGAACATGTCCCGTGTTTTAAGAGACGCTGACTTACTAGAGCCACACTCTATTACAGAGGATAAAGTTTTGACTTAAATTCCCCGCTGCAAACCTTCCGTCGCTAGTGCGGGGATTTATTTAATTACAGTCGTAATAATAAACTTGGCCCGCTTCTACCACCGTCGTCGTTGCATTACTCTCTGCCGGATACGGAAGTAATTGTTCGGCCCTATTTTCCTGATACTGCTTCCCAGGCGGGAGTGTGAAGCAAGTGGTACGGGTGGTACTTTCTCCCTTGATGAAGACGTCCGGATATTGGAGTGTGTGTGTGTGTGTGTGTGTGTGTGTGTGTGTTTTGTGTGCGGAGGGCAAGACATTGCTGGGGTGTCCTACAGCAAATCCTTTTGCTAAGATGCATACATTTGCAGCAAGCCTTACGGTCATCTTAGAATGCACGCCAGTAGGAGGAGCAGGGATGGGCTTATGTCCGGAGACACGGGAAAAACGGGTAAAACGGGTTTTCATTCGAGCCCTCGGTTGCATCCGAGACGTTGAGAAGGTCTTGTGGATTGGTTGAAATTCTTGAATTCTTCGAACTTGTCCATGAGAAGTTTATGACTCGGCTAGGTTCTGGCTCATCGTTCGAGACTTTCGTATGCTGATCTGGAGCCGAATCGCTCGATGGAACCGGGAAATGGTGGTGCCCGGAGTTTGGAGCCGAGCGCAAAACTATGCACAACATCGAACGGCTCGAATCAAGTGTACGATGTGCAGTTGGAAACTGCTGCTCCAGGATGCGGTCCCTCCGAGATGGTAAGGGGTTTCTTCAGTTTCCGAGATAACTTCTTCTGACTGCGAGCAGTATCTGCATCTGTTTGCTAGCCAGGGAAAGATGGTTGTCGAACTAAAGCGAACGCTACTGCCAAACCCCATCCGGGCATCGGTACCGGTCTGAATACTTGATAACTTCTGATTTGCTCCACGGATCGTATTGCCTCCCGGTCCCGGTATCGTTGGACAGTACCGTGGAATGTGTACCGTTCGAGTGCTGGCCCTCTAGCGTTTGACCGAGCGTGTACATGGACGGCAGCTTGGCAGAATTCAGGATACATGCTCCCACACGCTAGGACGTGCGACAGTGGTATTAATGGCCGCAGTACATACGCTGACAGGGTAGCCTCGGTTGATAAGATTCCTGTGTTCCGGTGCGTCCAATCTATGCGACCATGTGGGGAAGATGAAGATACTGGATACTCTGGCGTTTGTTTGGTTGGTGAACTTTGGAAGGAAATCGCGTCAAGAATGAAAGCTTCGAGAAACTATTTCCCTTTCGTGGAGCTATAGCTCCCCGCAACGCCGGAGAGAATGAGCGTGAGCATGAAATCAAAGCGTTCGTTCCAATGCCGTTGGTAATTAATTTCATGCTTTGGGTTAGCTTGCGAGGGTCGTGGGAACGGGCCGATATCTTATCACGAGTCTTCATACTCATGTAAGAATTGATTATTCTGCAACGCCATGCCAAGGCGCTAGTGAAAATGATACAAAAACGCATATGTACTGTAAATTAAAATCATTTTCATCTTGGTGAAATCATCCAAGCTTTTGGAGCTCAACTCAAAAATTCAAACAAGAATAGATATGGTGGACAGTTTCCCTACTACTCCTTACAGACTTTCACTCCTAGCGACACGTTAAGAGAAGATTCATTTTCCCCAATTTCAGCAAGAAGCTGAACAGCTCTAGCTGTACATTTGGCCACTTCTCCATCACGCGGGCAACTCAGCGAGTGCTCAGCAGGAGGAGAAAATACACCGACTCGTGAAAGTGGGAGAGAACTTTCCCTCAATCGTGTCGACCACCGTACCAGGGTAGCAGGAAAATGGATCTTCCAGCACCGGTGTGTCCTGCCATCCGACGAGCAAAAGTGGCATCTTCACTCTTTTGTTGCGTGTTCATCGAGAGTTCGAGTTCGGGGGAAAAAAAGGATTTGTGTGAGAAAAATCAATACGGCACACCAGCAGTGTAAAATCAGGCAAGATCAGGCACGGAAATGGTGAGCTTGTGCGCCTTGTCTGGCGTCGATTTCCTACCAAGAACACTTCATAACCCATTCAACCGAGAGTAAAAAAGGCATGTATAAACGGCTTTCCTGTACCATTTTCTGTGTTGATCCAACTTGGGGCAATAGATATGAGACATGAGGTTTTGTGTTTTTTCCCCATCTGCAAGCAAAAACCAACACTTTACAAAGGATTTTTATTTGTTTGTTACCGGAATCGAAGGGAAGTACCCCTGAGGTATAATAAATCATTACCAGCTATCTCCTGCTGGAAGCAACCTGGAATGAGGTGAAATTATTGGAGAATCGTTACAGGTTGCTCGTAGGATTACACAGTTCCCCGCCAAGGCGTTACATAATAGCGCCACAACAATAGCAATGGAACGGGGAACACAAAACGAGATCGTTCCGGATGTGCGTGTGAAGGAAGACATAAGTGGGTTGTTGGTTTAATGAGCACAGTGTGAATGGGGGAGTGAACCTGCCGGGGGGGTGCTTGGGAAGGACTGCAACGGAACCAACTGCTTAAATATTAATTTTTCACGTTGGTTACATTCGTGTAGCGGTGATCTCTGCAGCTGATATGGGTGTTTTGTGCTGATACAAACAGCGCATGAAGCGATGCGGATACTCATTGGTACAGGGAGAGTTTTCAACAAAGGAAATGTTGGAAGTACATGATAAAATTAGTCAAAGTTTATTTTATAACATCAAATAACTTAAATTGAAGATACGTTGATATTCTACTCCAATGAATGCCATTTCCATGAAATCATTTCAATCTAATAATGAGCCAAAAGAAGCTGTAAAATACAAACCAAAGTCCTTGGTGGTGGTGGTGGTTGCCTCATCATCACCATCTTCAACAGTACCGATGTAAACAAATCGCATTTATTTTTAAACCATCACAACTCATTACCAGCGTGTTCTGCCGAATCGTCGATGAAGCGGACCGTATTAATACTACCACTACTACTACCGCTCCCACATTCGTCCACTCACACTTTCGATGCCGCAATTTTCCCAAACCGAAACGCAATTAAAGTGTCCCGAAAAACGAAGCTGGAACGTTGTTGTTTTCCCGTCCAAGGGCGCCCTCCCCGGGAACGTCGGGCATTGCTTTGCGCCACCAGACTAAACACTGCTATTTATGATGGGCACACTGTAATTCATTTGCAAAACCAGCTGCTGCTGCGGGGGGTCTTTTACTAAGTACTGGTGCAGTTTTAGGTGCGGTCGGTAGAAATGCAACAAAGATGCCGCATCGGCGGCACAACACTTTATTGCTTTGGAACACAATTAAGGATGGGAAGGATTGTGCAATGCGTGGTCTGGCGGTGGTAGTGAAAACAATCAATGATTGCAGCAAGTTTTTCGGAACAGAATTCCTAACGTAATGGCCATAATGTGCGTTCCAAGACTTTAGATGTCTTTCGATATTTTTTCCAATTTTCTTTTGTTGTTTAATGTTACGCTGTTGCAGACATACAGTAAAACAGACCGGTGGTGAGACATCACGGTGATGTCTACGATTGTTTGCCCTATTTTTCCCGTTCAGCAAATATTTAGGTAGAGCTCCACTATATTCCATCGGACGGTGTCAGTTGGACAACATCGAGCTTGCCCAATCGCGTCTGTACAAACATCGGTGGGTATCAGAAATCTTCTTAAACAAGAGAAAAGCAGCAATACTGCAGCCTGCTGCAGTTAGTTGCCCATACACGATCTCGGTGAGTTGAGGATCATGGTTCCTTTAAGCGGTCTACTGGTGTTGCTTGCTGTATGCATGCTGCAGGTTTGTTGCAATGAGACATTTAAAAAGCATAACAAGCAGCTATTGTACTGAGATTTGTCACTCTCTTCACCAGAACACGTTTGTTACAGCCGTGCCGGACTTTGGTGTGGATGTATCGATCCGTGGAAGTGTTGCTGTCCGGGATGCAGCCGTACGTCTGGAGGAGCGGTTCTTGGAGCTAACGGCGCATATGGACTTTACGCTCGTTTCGTCCTACGATAAGCTGAGCTTATTGCGCAATCAGTTCACATACCTTGTCCAGAACCTAACCTCCATTGGGCTGACCTTTGCAACTACATTGAACTCCGCCACTACCAGCAACAGCAATGTAACTGGCACGTTCGAACCTATAATGCTATCCGTGTCCCAGCTGCAAACCCTTCAAATCACCCAAATTTCAGGAATTATTGGAGAAATCGACAATATTGTGGGGGCACCAGTAAGAGCCGAGTTGCAGGACACTTTCGATAGGTTCTACTCATCCGTGCAGAACATGTACGGGGCTTTGATACAGTTGATCGCTGCCATTCAATCGTCCAACAGTCCGGGAAACATTAATTCTGCTTTCGTGTTCCACGTAAACCGAGCGGTGGACCTCTTGCGTGCGAATGTACTTCCACTCAACTATACGATTGGCTCGACGGGTGAGAATATTCGAGTGGCAGATGCATTTCTTAGGCGTCTTTCGCTGGCAATGCAAACCGGCGGGAATACGGTAAGGTCCGAAGTAAGGCGTTACAAGCGTCACGTTGGTCAGTTGGCAAGCGCAACCCATCAAGCAGCGGAATGCACGAGACAAGAAGTCAGTGAGCTGTCAGCTACATCGTTATTGCAAACGCTTTGTAATCTATCCAGTGAAGAATGTCCACTCCAAGCAGCCGTCCAATCGGTGGTGGAATCGACGACAACCGAATTCAATCGAGTCATTGGTGCAGTTGAGCAACATTTCGAACATCTGAGTGAACAGAGCGATTTTGTGGAGGAGCTAACAGAGAGATTCAGTGATATCTACGAGCTTGGTTTGCTGCTTGCCGATGTGGCCATCATAAAGCGGCCGTACTCGCTGTACTGCTTCAACAAATTTGCCCATCTGGTGGAGCAGCTCATCACACGCCTAACGGATGGGGTTACCGTTTGCTTACGCCAAGAATTGACACGCTTGCGGTCATTGCAGAGCAGCTTGGTCAATATGCTCGCGACGCTCGTGTACGATGTGGAGGATGTCATGGAACATCTGCAACTCTGCACGATGACCCTGTACCGGAGTGAATGTGTTACCGAGCTAGGTATGCTGTACGACCATCTTGCTACGCAACTGGAAGGAAAACTGGACGCAATTGAGAATTTTTCGCACGCTGAATCGAATGCCAGTTACAAGCGTCTCCAGCTGTGTGTGTTCCATTCAAAAGCCACCGTTTTTCTCATGAACATTCCAAATCTTAGGGACGATATTGAAACCTGTAGGTATTCTGGTCCAAACTTACATCAGCCCGTGAAGATGGTAGGAGAACATTGATTTTTGTTTAATCTAATAGAAATAAAAATAAAGTTTTGGCATAAAAGATGTAGTGAAGATTTGTTCTAACTTAAATAGAGTTTCAAGGGCTCACACAGAAGATCTAGTTGGAAAAAGATACCGTCTACCATTGTACTGCTGCCTTCAGGCATAATTACTTGAGGTACCTCTTAGATTCAAATCATCTCTTTGTGGCTTTATAGCTCTCTTATAGCTTTCAGAAAATCGAAGATCTTTGAGAGGAAAACCCAGTGTGAGGCGTTCTTATCTCAATTGCCTCACTGCGCTTCTCCATAGATGTGTTCACAGAATTCAGAACTTCCTTAAAGAACCCAGCATTTTGCAAAATCTGGTCACGGCTTTCCAATTATTCTGTAATTTATGTCCATATGTCTGATGTTTGTATTTTGTGGCTTCTAGACGAACCTTAATTTTTGTTTGGCTCTACAGCCTCAAGAAATCTTGACATATCTGGTTCTCATGACTTGAAGTCATCTGCAACCTTCTAAATGTGTGTAACAAACGCATCTACCAAATGAATCAAAACAGGAACTATTTCATGAATAGACAAAAAAGGCAATTTATTAATTCGTTCTGATATTGGAACTGAATCGACTACTTCTTCAGACATGGAGCTTCCCGACAACTTCTTATATCCTGCTCGAGAGACGGCACCAGATTAAGGAACGTGAAGAAGTTCGTCCTGGTGAAGCATCGTTCGATTCTCTTCAGGCTAGCAGTCAGTGCAGATGTAAAGAAATTACCAGCTCTAGTCTCACTATCCCTAACGCGTGCTGCATTCAGTGTGGGATAATGCGCGCTTACCTGTAATTGCAAGTAGAGAAAACGAGGGATGAAATGCATCAATCGGTGCAGATGCGTCAGAACTTACCATGGAGAGACATTCAACAGCGGCATATTGACTGCGACAGGGATTCAAGTTGTGCCAGAGATCCTCAACGTCGTACGACACCATGAGGCTATACGTTTCGATCAGTTCCTGAAGCTTCTGGAGCCTTGGCAGCTCTGTATGGAAGCACTCGCTTAACCGTACACGCCCCAAGGTGGGCAGATCTTCCACCAACGCAACATATTTCATGTAGCACAATCTATCATAGACTTTGGATGAGATCAGTTGCATCGCCAGTTCTAAGGCTGCAGACTCGACCGTGTAAGAGTTACCGACGTAGTATGTAGTGGTAACTTCGTTCCCTATCGCCTGTCGATTGGCCGTGCTAGCGAGCAGTATCGCTTGTTTAAGCTCATCAAGAAACATCGATCGATCACTGGTGAAGGATTTCAGCAAGTTCCGCATTGACATATAGTTCGCTTGGCTTTCAACTTCCCCCGTAAGTTCGGTTTCGACCTGAGTGCCTGCGCTATCAAACATTTCCTTGGCAGATGTAAATTTCCGCCCAACTGCAGCCTCGAAGGCGGACAGTTCCGTAAAAAAGGCATCAGTTTCCCGCATAAAGCCAGCCGACCGTTTCTCATTGAAGAAGAACATGAATATCTCCGCAGTTTGAAGGTTAATACCGACCCGCTGGAATGTGTATACCAGCAGTGGAACATGTGCCTTCAAAAGTTGCAGTGCCCTAGCCAACGAACGTAACACATCACTTGGGACATCCTCCGCTGTAGATGCACTCTGAAGGCGAGCCTGCAAAGCTTCTATTGCCATTCTAACTTGCGGAAAGCTCGTTACCAGACGTACTAAACCGGAGAATAATTCAACGGTTAGGTATGGACCAAGATCTCGATGAGTACTGCTTAAGAAGTTGTTGGCATTGGTATTGAAGAAGACAACCAATTGCCCGTATGCCGTTAAGACATTAGCCAACGTTGTGCCCATGCTGGATGTGCTGCTAGCGGAATCTGCCAACTCGTCTGTAACGGCTCTGGCACTCACACCGAAGTTTTCGGCAAACTCTACCAACAGTAGACGCTGCTCTTCGCTGTCGGGTATTGATCCGGACAGCGAGACAGTTAACTCATCGTCCAAGGAGGCAAAAAGGCTCGAAATGTCATTCGAAAGTTGGCTAATTCTGGGCGTCGCTGGGAACTGGAAGCTAGTAGCAAAATCCGGTCGGCCATTGACAGTGATTATCTGTAGAAGAGCGTTGGAATTGGAAGGTGAGAGTAACAAAACAAGTATCTACTTCTACCTTGCCTACCTGTACGACACACAACACCCAAAAAATGTAACTCAGCGATTCCATTGCGATTGACATCGGTTCCAACACCAAATTATGTCTGCAGGCTCGTCCAGTGCATCACAGATAGGTTTATAGCTTTTCGCTGGGATGGAAGATCTCGAAAGATCTTGCAGTTGATTAAACATTGTACCAAAAAAGACGAAAATCCATTGCACAATCGAGTGAATACTAGCTCGGACCGACGTGAAATACGATCGGTGCTTGTTTGTACACTTGTTTCAACTATGCATGCAACATCTTTATGTTTTATGTAGAGCATCTTAGGCGTTTCGAGTTCCTCACAGGTTAGCCGTCCTATTTCATGAAGTAAATCCATGTTTTGGGTCAAAATTCTGAATTCATGTTCAAGAAAAATGCATGTTAGGCTCATGACAGGAACTCGTGCCTGATGGAACCATTCCGAAGAAAAAGATGCACATGGCTGATGTCTATTTCCCGAGGATTCCGCACTCATAGAGTGGCCTGCTGGCCTATTAGATGTTTATCTCCTGTATCCATTTCCTGCCCCACTGGGTCTTCCCTTTCCAAGGACGCAGTCCGTACCATTTCCCTGTCTAATCGTCACTTACTATTTACCTAATCAATTTGAAAGTGGATACCGTTGGATGCCGTCACCCATCAGACCCATTCCCGTTCGTGTTTTGTGAATGTGTGCATTTTGTCCCTGCCCGGGTTGGTCACGATTCGCTACCATTTTATGAGCATATAAATCGTCCGTTGAAAAGGGGCACCATCGTTTCCGACCCGAATGGCCGGGCACCCGAATCACGGGGTGAAATTGTGGGTTACAGCGCAGGGAACTACGTGAGAGTGAAAGTATCTCACGGCGATGAAACGCGTAAAGCGGATCATCAACCGGAAGCAACAATGGGCAGTGGCGAAAGGGAAACAATAAAAGGATCCTTCTACTTGGGAAAAATGCTCATCACCCACATGGAAGGGAATTGGGGAACTGTTTCTTTGTATGTGTATACGTGTGCATGTGGAAATTTCTACATTTATTGGGTGGGTTTCGTTTCAACTGAGGTTGCAAAGATCTCAACCATCGCGTGATTTGATAAAGAGTATAAGCGAGTGGTCGTGCTCGTGCAGCATCGGGGAATAAACGGTCATGCCCTGAAGGGTTCATTTGTATGCACGATTGCTAGTGTGTCGAGAGGATATGAATTGATAAACCTACATTAAGAAATACAAATAAACAAATACAAGTAAGGAGGAATGATATAATAATCACAACAAACCCATTAAGTCTAAATAATTATAACAAATAATTATTTCACAATTAATATTTCAAACCTTTTCCATTGAACGGGAAAAGCAACAGTCAGTTTAGCGAGCTGTGAGAACCAGGAAGAAAAATGAGACAGCACTACTGAAAAAGGGATCCCTTTCCCTTCCATTGGTTCGTTGACATGGTTACAGAAGAATGGAGATTGGTGGAGTGTGAGTAGGAAAGGTTCCTTCGGTCCCCGGTGAGCAGATGGAAACGGCGTGTTGGTGATACTGATTATACTGGAGCCATGTAACACTACGATGGATGCAGGGTCGGAATGGCGCTCTACCCAACCCCCCCCAGGAACAGGAACTCGTTTGCGAGGAATTGCTCTTTGCTCGTTTTGGAATTTATTCTCCGTACGAAGGCAAGTAAGCCGAAAACGCGCTGCGCTGGAGCATATTTATCTACGCGCTTTTTCGCCATGCTAAAAGTTTCTTCGTCCATCCCAAGCACAGCTTTCCATGTTTCGCAGGCCACTTTGGGGAGGGGTGGGGGGTGACTTGCTACTTTGCCTTAGAAATGGTGCGCCCGTAACACCATCACCGTTCGGTTGACATTAGTCGGTGTTTCCGTATCCGGGAGCTGGCTTGACTTTTCCCGTTGTCGGTTGTGCTTTGTAAACCGCACATTCTTCCACCATAACAATCTGCATCCCACCTTCCACCGTTTCCGTGCGCAAATCGGTTTTTATTTATTATATCTTCTAATAATCGAGTGGAATGTTGCCTATCGTGGCGGGAGATAAGAAAGGACGGAAAGCGCTCGCAGGGGAGCGAGTGTGGGGTGGGAAGTAAATGTATTTTCCAGCAACCAGAAGGATCAACAGCGGACGAAGCTTATGCGTCGATTTTATGCCGCTACAAAAGCCACGCTGGTACACTTACTGACTTAGCCTGCGGGCGCGAGGGCGCGCACTCGCTGAAATTGATGAGATTGAGTGAAGAGTGAGAAGATTAAATTTGGCTCCCGGGTGCCTGCGCCACCATGCCGACCGAAGGTGATGAAACCAAGACCGGGCCAGGATGGAAAGGTCGTGTTGCGAAAGCGTCCCTGGCGGGAAGGGTTTTGATAAACTGTTGGTGATTAGTAGTAGGGAGCAAAATGTATTCAATCTGTCGTAGATTGCGTGAAGTTTTGTCGGCAACGTCGTGCGGGAGCGGCTGCTGACAGAAGGGATAAGTGGATTTTTCTACCGAAGCACGAAACACCGACAAATGGTAACTAATTTTCTTCGAATTGTACCTACGCTGGACAGGGTCGGTTGCTATCTTCACTGGCTTGGGATTGTTGGAATTGAAAACACGACAAAAAAGCATGCTAAGTGGAACTAATTTGCTTAGAAAGAATAGCGTCCGAATTATTTCACAGCAATTTTGTGTGTTTTGAAATGGCAAAACATGCTTCTGGAGCGTCCATTAGCTCGTGGAGACATTAGAGAATTACGCAAAAATGGTTCTTCTATTCGGAAATCATTTTTGAACAAATTATCCTTCTCGTTGGTGACGAGAACTTGAGGATAGAATGTTGTACTCACCGATAATACGAATCGCCAACGCAAAGAACATAATCATAAACACTTGCCTCTATCAAAGTCGTGGAGATGAAGGTTCGTATGGGATAGAACAGAAAGAAATAAAATAAGGGGAATGAAATAAGAAACACCAAACGTGAAGAGCGATTTGGTGCCATGACCAGGATAATATATCACGCAAGACAGCGCTTGGGGAGTACGTTTGGGGAGACTTATTAGCCAATTCGAAGGCTAGATTTAGGAGAGGAGTTTTCATGGAAAAACGCCAAAAAAAGAACTTACCTTACTATACGACGTTTTCCTTAAGAATAAATCAATTTTAACTATGTAACCAGTAAGGTAAATACCATAAACAAATGTTACAATGCAAGCCTACCTACCGATTCTATGTACCAGAATTGTTTGTGTTTGCTGCTTGCCTTTTCCAGAAGTTCTTCATAGCGTTCTTTGGGGCGAACACATTTGCCATGATACCCCTTTTTGTCCACGTACACATGACACATGTGCACGTTGGTAATGTGCTTGTGGTTGGGAAAAAAGCGCATGTGTCTGTATACGAGAGCGTGAGACTGCAGGGGTTTTGTCCTGGCTGAAGGATTAAACCGACGGCAAAAGGGGTTCCCGGTGGCGAGAGATACCTTTTCCCCGTTCATTGTGCTGTTCGTACGGTCGTCACCGTGTTGCTCCATCGGAAAAGCTTCTGCTGTACAGTCAGAGTTTCAGGCTGGTTGTGGGTGTTTTTATTCGAAACCTGAACAAGTAAAGGACACTTGGTTTATTGTTGAAGAGCGTTAAGCACACTGGATGAGTGTCTGTATGAATTTAATTTATATAATTTAATTGCAATTCTTGATATTTTATAATTCAATATTAACGTTAAATTTTCAAGCCTAAGCAAAACATAATGTACAGCTAGCTACTTTTGATTTAAAGGTATAATTAGTAAATTCGGCATTTATGTGGTATAAATATTCACCAAACACTCCATGCATATGTTCGCACCATGCGCCTCCAGATACAATTTTCATTGAAACGTTCCCTGCGTCCTATGCTCTCTCCGTGTATGAGTCCCTACCACCTGCTCACGGACAGTTTTCCCATGTCACGTGTACGACCGTATCGTTGCTATCAGACCATCATCATCCAACCTCCCACGTTTCCACCAACGCCTCAACCACACGGTTTGGAACGACCGCAGCGTACATTGTTCCGTGATGAAGGGTTTTGGGATGTGGAAAATCATTCGGAAAACGAACTACTCAAACGGTGAACCCTTTTTTTGGTGAATTTGAGTGTGTTTTTTTGTTCCCTCTCTCTTTCTCTCTCTTGCAGCACACACACTCACCAACTTTGGATGGAGTTTAAAATTTATTCAAACAAAAATTGTTTCGCCTTTCCCGAAAGCATTGCCTTACGGCTTGTGATCATTGTAGGTTCGGCAAAAGGATCTGCTGCTGGTGGTTTTCCTGAATCCGGCACTATTTTATCCGTGTGTGTGTATGGGTGGGTGGGCCACTTGTACCAAACGGTGGAAGCTTTCACATCTCACAGAAACATCCGTTCCGTCTCGTGGAGGATGAAAACGATGGCGAGCCTTGCACCCTTTCGGTGTGGCTTTTTGTTGTTGTCTCATTTTCGCTTAACTCTACTTTTGAGATTGCAGCAAAATTCTCAACTCACATCGATGTGAGTTCTACACGAGCGCCAGAAATAGGAAGCTGTAGGTGGTTAGTCTCGTCGCGGGGGCATACATCTCTCTATCTCTCATATTTACTCTGTCGCACGTTCAAGTCTCTTTGGCGTGTAATCGGGTTCGTTCCACGCTGCGGCAACATCAGCAAAGGGAAGGGTAACAGCTGAGCAGGCAGCAGAAATGAAAAGTTTTGCATGATATGATAATGTGTGGTGCTTTTACGGAGCTTTAGCTGGCTTTTGTTTGCTTATTCTGATGTATGAACCTAGAAAGAGAGAGTAAGAGAGAGGAAAAGAGAGAGAGTTGTAAGAGTGAAAAAGACATGCAATGAGTATGGAACCATTAGTCTGAAAGAGAGCACCGCTTTCGAAAGGGAAACTTTAAACATGTTATTGCGAAAAAAAGCTCACACTACGATGGAGGTGCCTGGTACTTGGTACGATGGGTGTCTGATATTGGGAGGATTGTGTTTGATTTTTTTGCTGTTTTCTACTGAACAGGTGAAGTAAAAACCATCAACAACGGAAGCAAATGTACGCTTTTCCCATACTGATGCTTTTTTTCTTTCACATTTCGCTCTAGCGTTTCGCGTACGTTACAGTGTGTCCAAACCGAAGGCTGAGAGAAAAAAAAAAAAACTTTTGCTAACATGCTGCCACCAAAAAGGGAGAAAGCATTCGAACCAATGTGCAACACTGTGTGCCGCTATTTTGCGAACGGTTTGTCAGCCTGTCTGCGTGTGAAGCGTGTTTGAGTCGCCTCACGAAGGACTTCTCGCGGTGGGAAAAGTTCAGCATGGTGGCTGATGTTTTCATCCGGGGAATGGGAGAAGAAGTTAAGCCTCCCCCAAAAGATGGTTCAATTCGAGTACTCCGTTGTATGTGTGTGTGTGTGAGTGGAGGGTGTTTTTCATGGGGCAAAAGTTCCAGGAGCAGCATCGGAAGTAAAAAAGGGCAGAGAAGCAAACATATGCATATATGTGCTTAGTGAATATTCGATGGAACATTCTATTGCCCTTCGGTAAACCCGGCAGAGTGGATGATGGGCTTGAAATAACAGTCCCGTGAGAATGGTTTCATGCTTTTTGTACGAGTGTGCGAACTGGGGATGGTTCGGATCGGCGGATCGTACGAAAAGCGTTTGCTATTTGTTTATTTATTTGCGTATGATTTAGGAGGATTTTGTTATTGGAATTAATAAACACAAACCGAAAATCTCGGCACAACGTACGTAGCGAGTGTACCGTGATAGATATTTGCTTTAAATTTTAATTCTGTCACCTTCTGCGATGAGATGCAATATTGTGATATTGTACGTATTTTGTTTTTATGTTTCAATTGTGAGATTTTGCTGTTATTGTTTGCTTACTGTTGCATTTATTTTATCATTTTTGTTACAAATTTTATTGTTTTATTTACATTCTAAGTACTTAGTAGAATAACAATTTTGTTCTCCTAGTCACACACTTTATTTTCTATATTTTTTGCAATTTTTGCCTCCAGAAATAGTTAATATGAGATGTGGTTAAATCATTAAACAAAAAAAAAACATATTTACTGTATTTAAAAAATATAAAGTATTGAAAAAAACAAACTATTCACTGTAAAATACAATCCGTTAGACATTGTGATGCTACTCCTTATACAGAGATGGAAACTACTCCCCAACACTCTCTAACACTCCCACTTTC
>AXCM01002154.1:0-32345 GCA_000473375.1 Anopheles culicifacies | reverse complement strand
GCACCAGGCTCCATTTTAATAGGATAAAACCCACCATGTTGGTTTGCATTTCTGCAGACATTTCCGTACCTGGGCGCCACCAGGAACTTGACTGCGATGCCATGATATTTCGTCCCGATATGTAGCTACCGCCGTTCCGCATCGTTCCATCTCGACCAGTGCCGATACCTGAATCGGCTACTGGGCTTTCCATTCCCCCGCCACCTGCACCGTATGGGAAAACGGCGAAAAATTGATGTCAAAAAAATGATAGCCACCCGACGCCACTACGGTCCAGCCTGGCCAGCACTGGGAAGGAAAGTCCCAAAAACCCGAGGGCGCCTAAATCCGACACACGAGCGCCTGGCCACTGGCAACAAGACTGCACTGTTGTGTTTGTCTGGGGGTTTCGAGCGAACCGAACGCAGATAATCGGAATCGGAGTCGGTCGTGGCTGCATGGGATCCTGACCTCATCAGGACAGTATCTTTGCAAGCGAGTGGTTGGTTTTGTCTTCTAGGGATGAATCCTGATGCCATTTAACCAACAGCAGCAACACACTTTATGTCTCTTTGTGCAACGGGCAGCAGCACCAGTTGTTCGTTGGTTTGGCTTTTAGTTTATTGATTCATCTGTTAAGACCCTCTCCGTGTGTTCCTTCTTTCCAGCGTTCCACTGTTGGCGATCTATCCCTCAATGTTGGCGCCCCTCTTGAAGCGCCATGTAAAGAACCAAAGAACGTTGCTTTGTGTGCAACCTTTGGCCTTCTTTATCGTGTAGAAATTATAATTAAAAATAGGTAGCATTTAATTATTTTTTGCACCGTACCGTGCCACATCAAGGAAATTTCCAGCTGAAACGTTCACCTTGTAATACACGGATCGATGCTCGGCTTCCACTGATACGCATCGTATCGATTCGTATAATGCAATTGTTCACGCATTCCGCTACACGTCAAACAAAACTGCGGGACTTCTAGCCGATAGGAATGCCGACAGGAAAGTGACGAGTCAGCAGAAGGAATAACCGAAAAAGTAGAACAGAATTGTACTGAAAAAAAGAAAAACTGTCAAAAAAGCATATCGTTATTACCCGACCCCGGCCAGAATATTTGACAGTGTGTTGAAAGAAAATAAAAAAACATCACTTCTCCTGTCCCCCATCTCCCACCTTCCCCGCATGACACTTAAACGGTTTTCCATCAATCGAGGCTTGCACTACTGTCCGCTTCCTATCCATCCCAAGCGTCGATCGTTTATGATCGCTTTTGTCGGCAAAAGCACTGTTCGATGCGGGTTCGATCAAAATGAATTGACGGCCCGGGCTCAAAATAAATTTCACACCTATTAAACCTGTTGCTACTGCGCTGCCGCAGTACGGTTGGGCGCGCGGTGTGGTTGCGTTTGAAAAATTGCCGGAAAATGAGACACACACACACACACACTCCCAAACCCGCGTGTGCGGGTTTATGCCGGGTGTGTGGAACGTTTAATTTAGAAGAGCAAAAGAGCCGTATTGAAGAAGAGCACAACCAAAACGGAGTTCCATATTCTGGAATGATTTTCTCCTAGTCATTCATCCCGCTCGTAATGGGTGGGAGGGAGGTGAAGGGGATCGTGGGGTATGTACGGAAGCAGCAGCAAGGCACATGAGTTTCGGTTTCGGGAGCAAAAAAAAATGGATCGATTCTGATCGATCGTTTGTTGGTCGAACCGCCAAAGATGGAGGGAAATCGGAACTTCGGCAACTGAACTTCCCAACCGAAAACCCCTCGAGCGGGGTAAGGAATTTCGGGGGTAAAACTTTAACACGCAAACGACCCACACTGTCAGCATTGTGTTGGAGTATGCGAGCGTTCGGTCGGTCACTTCCTTTTCAGCACCTGCAACAGTCAAGTAGCCGTAAGCAATACAGCGCACATAGCAACAAAGTCAACTCTGGAGGAGGTTTTTCTTCCGATGGCGTTGGCAAACGTGTGGGCAAAGGTATGCGGGAATAGGGAAAGCTCGATGATAGAGACCGAAGGGATGATGACTAATCAGATTGCGATCGATTAAGGCAATACACAGAAGCGTGCCTAAGTGGATGATATTAATAATCTTTGTTCGGTTTACTTTTTGCCTTCATCTCAGCCCGACAGTCGGCGTTCGGCGTTAGACGATCGAAGTATGCGTGGAGTTTTGCAAGCGCAACAGTGCTTGACGTAATGAGAGCATACGTAGTGTAGAGAGATGCCTTAAAATAAAGTTATTTTTATAAGTATTCTGTTCCATTGAAGGGGTTTCTGTAAAGTCGTTTTATCTCTTTTATACAATTATCTGTTTTTATTAAGAGCGATCAATAAATATCCTCAGAATATCAAGAAGCTAAAAATAATGAAAAAACTTCAAAACTAACGATTAATTTCGATTGTACATCACTGTAAACATCATCTGCCCCAGCTGCTCATCTTGGGGAATCCGAATTCTCCGGGACCAGACATTCTGGGAGCAGCCACGGTTGATTAGCTTACTCATCCTCTATTTTTTCTTTACCGCAGGACACGTAAGCTCCATCGAACTATCAAAAGAAGACGCAAGCAATAGCTCATTTCACCTGAGAACTCGTTTTGAAGCATGCCCCAGCCACACGGGAGCCAGAGCCATTTAAATCGTCCCAGTCATTTCCGGATGTACGAGTCCGATTGTGTTAACGAAAATCAATCGATTCTGACCAAATGTCCTACATTTTTTGAGGGGAGTTAAAAGCAGTACCTGAAGCACACGCGCAAGAGTACACAACCCGCACATAGAGTTATTTTATTCATAAAAAAATGCAACAGATTATCGTTTTCCGGTTTACGTGTGCATGTGTTCAGATAAAATGCGTCCTTAAAATGCATCCGGGAACGTTCTAGTTAAGGTCGCTTTTTTTCAAACCCCATTTTGAAGTTTTTTCTCACAAAAAGAAAACCCCTTTGGGTTAGTGCAGTGCGAATTAGGGCTGATAGAGGACGGTTTGCAGGCTGCAGTTTCTGTTTGCTCAATGCATGTGCTCGCGGGATGTTTGGAAGCTTTGCCGCGAATGCCTTCGATTAGCCGAAATTCGAATCGGGGCATCCCAAACGAACGCTACGCCAAAGGGGTTTTTTGCGCGATCCTGCGCCCGGCTGTTTCTAATTTCAACACCACCAAAAGGTGCGTGGAAAACGGCTGTTTTTCCCTTTTTTCCGGGCTTTTGCTCTTCCGCACTACTTTTCCACCCTTATAAGGCTACACGCAGTGCCACAATAGCCGGTCTGTGTTTGTGTGCTCCTGCTCCAATCAGCAAGGACAACAACAGGCGCCATAGGCCACAATGACACCGTGTATAGTCTCGCGACCAGCAGAACATGCAACATGCTGCTGTTTGTGTTGTTGTTGATAATGTTGTGCTTTTCATTAACCCGCGTCAACGTCATTGACGGGCATCCACCGGGAACGCTCGGCCGTGGTAAGGAAGGCGAAAGTTTTTCCTCTCCCGACGGTGTACACGCACACTTTAACAACCGTCTGGTGCCGAAAAATGGTTTACACGGCACGGTAAGTCGTACAGAACAACTTTAAATTTTCAATCGATCACACTGGGCGCATGGTGATGGCGTGTACTCATTGCGGGTTACGATAATACGCAAGCAACTTGCCTCTATACCAAGTGTGGCCATGTTTGTACGTGGCTTTTCCCTTTGATTGAGGTGAGCGTACAGTGTTGCCAATAAATTTTATCACCTCCAGAACCGCTCCACACACCGCAGCTGAAAGGCGGCTTTTAAAGCCTTGCCGCTGCTGGGCGGCATCGATTAGTCGTTGGTGTGTGCGTGCGTCCCAAAACGTGTCCTTAAATTGTGGTCAATGGGGAACTCGGGCTCAACCAACCAGCTGACAGCTGAAGCTGTGTATAACACTGCGTGGATCGTATTTCCCACCAGTCGCGACACTTCTAAAGCGGGAAATTACGTTTAAAGCCAACTTCAAGCAGTGATTGTGCCTGTGAATTTTTACATTAATTTTTTTCTCATTTTTTTTCGTTTTGCTGATCCTTCCCAACTCATCACATTTTCAGTACGTTGACATTTTCTTTTCATGTGTGAGTGTGCGATTTTCGCATAAGGGACATGAGAAAGCATGATTAAAGCACAACCAACCACAAAAAAATCTATTAGGGGAAAGTAGGTAAAGAAGGACACCTTGAGATTAATTAAGCATTTCTCTGAATATAAAATTCAGTTACAACGAACTATGTATGAACGATCTGATATTGAAATGCTCTGTACAATTTACTGCTTTTATTATCTTTAAGTAGACGCCGTGCCCACTACCCAACGAGTCCCAATTTGTTAGCCTCTATTAACCGCAAATAACATCTTAATTATATAAAAAAACATAAGCTAAAAGAATCATATACTTGTGTCCATTTTTCCCACTTTGGTGTCTGTTGTTTAAATTGCCAGTATCGAAGAATTCTTTAATGGTGTTTTATGCGACATTTCATTGTTAAAGTATTCCCAAAATAACTGTTATTCTTTAATGGTAAGAAGGGTCCATCTTTTCCTGTGTTCCCCTATTGCATGTTTCCCTAGCAACCGCTTCGGAAAAAGCGTCGAGACACGAGAGCAGTTTTTCGTCACAAACGCACAAAGAGAGCAGCGAAATCGCCCTCCGGATTGCTACGATTTTCAAACCTATTTCAACCCCGTTGGTATCCATCGCACGTAACGTCTGCAACTATCATGGAGCGCTTAAGAGAGTTCACTGGCTGCTGCTAATGAAGCGATTTAAAGCCATCTCTTGGATGCCATAGTTCGACGAGTATCAAAACGCACCTACGTGACCGTGCCGGGTATGTGAATCTGATGCACTATTAGCTATCATTAAACGTTTGTTCTTTTATATCTATGCATTATTAATGCTTGTATGATGCAGATCTTATGAAAAAAAATACACATATACCATATAAGCTTCCACGGATGGCAACGGGCGACTTGCGGGTAGATTTTATCACGCATCCTCATCAAGAATTCTCACTGTCACCTCACGCTTTTACGGTGTATAAAACTCCGCACAAAATATCATACTTTGAAACAGTTTTCGCACATTTATGAAGTGTGTCTTCGTTCCCACATTTTCATTCACCTTGCACGGTTTGTGGTGGGACTTTGAGCATTTATGTTTCACACCAACTCGTTGCTACGTGTGGTCATATTTAGCGTCATCATAATGGGACCCGGGGTCCATAATTTTCATCACCTCCAGCACCCGGTAAGGCTATCGTCACCAACATCGTGTTCCGTCTGTCGGGTTTAAAGCAAATAAAACGTAAAATTCCATCCAAAACAAGTCCCCCATTTATTGTGCCTCTAAATGTAATCGATTCGTACTCATATCACGGGACAATCCAACCTCTCTCGTTCCCTCTCTGGACGGTTCGATCCGAGGTGCCAAAATTCTCGCCAAACCATGCGGTTTGTGTAGCTTGTTGTGCGTTCCGTACCCGTTCGGCCCGTCCATCATTATGACAGGCCAACATGGGGAGCCGGGGACGGATCATCAAGATTTTCAAAAATCGTCAATAAAATAATGGCCGCAATGCTTTGCAGAATTAAATTAAAAAACGCACAGCCAGTTCCTCATCGCTACCAAACGCTGATCGTTCGGTTCGGTTAGGGAGAAATGTGTTCCATCTGCGACCAAACGTTCCTCCGTCGGCTACCGAAGCCGGAATGTTCTTCATTTTGTATTCCATGTGCGGTGTTCCACGATCGATTCGATGGAGCGCGTCAGGAGGAAGAAGAATAAAGAAAGATTACCTTTTTCAATTCGTTTTCTTGTCACCTGATCGTCTGTTTTTCTTATTCTTTGCTCCATCCTTCCACCCAACCCCCACCCGGGTTGACCCCGAGGGTTGCAACGGGGAATCTTATTAGCAATTCGCAATTCATCTACTCATTAAAACAAGCGTCATAAAGCGTGAACAAACCAATTTTTGCACCAGTTTTCTAGCCGTTTCGCGGATCGATATCCGCGTTCGATTGGATTCTAATTTTAATTCGCACACTTTCACACGCACACGTACAGCATTAGCCCGGTGATGGTGACCAAATAAAATCAGCTACACGATCGAAAGCAATTTTGCACGAGCAAGTGGATGAATACAAAATGTAAACTGCTGGATGTGGCCAATTTCTTTCCTTCAAAACCTCTCATATCCTTATAGCCTCGGCTAGGTGCTGTGGGATAATATGAACTCTCGTCATGAAAACTACACAGTTGCGAAAATGATTTTCAGACGCGGGGGGACACAACATTTACACGCCTATGTTTGCTTTGGAATTTGCATTTTGAGCGAATTTTGTTTTTTGTTTTTGGCAAATTTCATGAGCGAAGGCTGTTGTTTTACTTCCATTTTTCGATACCCTTGTCCTCTTACCAATAAAATACACACACACAAAGCGTTTGAGGGTTGTAGCAAATCAATATTTATAGCAGACACACACACACCTCCCTGTGCGTCCTTTTGCGTTCTGGCATTTTTTTGGAAGCGTTTGATTAATTCTGCACCGTGGCATTAATTTCTCCGACCATCCGTTTGTGTCGCATCCGGGTGTTCGCGTATGGGGTTGGAAATGTATTCGCAATGGGTAGAATTTATTTGTGAAACATTTTCAGCACTGCCTGTAGTTGTGGAAGAACATTTTTTGAGTGCACCGGATTTTCAAGTATGATACTGATGGCAAAAGGACTGCATAAGGACACCTATCGTTTCTTACATGCATTTATCCTTTTCACCCAACTGGGCTGTGTGTTTTTAAATTAATAAACAAATCATAACTCAAAAAAAAAATACACACAGGAGACGACCGCTTATGTACAACCCAAACCCCCGAACCAACACGAACTTGTCATCCTTTTTTGTTTTTGGTTGTCAACTGCTGGAGCATAAATTGCAACATACATAAGCGCGCGCGTTTTCATCGTGCATCATCATGTGCGTTTCATCGTTTTTTCCCCTTTGCGACAGCTTCAACGATTAACTTCCCCTTCGAAAAGTTCGAGCTAACACACACCTGCACACAAACGCTCGAACTCACCCCTATACACAGAGCGGGGGTTAGTTGATGCTGGAACATTACCAACTGGACACGCCCACTTGTTTGGATCGGGATTCTCGCACACAGCTATATGACGCGCTGTGCTTTAGTGTGCGTGAAGATGCATCTAGTGTGCGTTGGTAGTGGTATCGTGTGGAATCGATTTTCCACGCACACACACACACACGGTAAGATGTGTGTGCGGTAAGCATAAAACATAACCGACAAAACATAAACGATGTTTCTTTACGCGTGCCATGCAACGTTCTAGGAGTTTCTTCCAAACTGTTTTCGACTATTTGTGTGGTGGCGCGTACGGTTAGTGCAGTTAGGGCAACGGGTGCATTCGTAGTTGAGAAAAATATGTTTCCCTCAAGTTTTAGTTTTCCCCAACTCGGTAATCAACAACTCAATACCAGCATTGATAAGCGAGCAGTTATTTTGTTTTCTTTATTGTACTTTATGAACAAAAACACTGTTACCTTATAAAAGAAAGGAAAACATTAAATTTTCATCTTTGTGTTTAAGATTGTGCAAAGGAATTTTACAAATAAAAGAAGAAGTAGAGGATAACATAGAACTACTTTAGTTTGGTTCACAAAAGCCGTCGGCAACTCGAGTCGGAAGTTGGCGTGCCGCTCAGCCGATTTGAAAGGGGCGGAGTCGGATCGATCGTTTTTTAATAATAAAATTATTCGCGATCTTTCGCTCTGGCTAACGAGCTTGTTGGCGTGGAGCAAAATTCTACCCGATTGATGGTCGATACAAATCATACAAACACACACAAGCAAACATGCTGAGAAGAAACGGAATCGGAAGATGCTCCTTGGGATGCAGATGATGTATTTCATAAACAAGACAGACCGGTAGGTAGGATTGTCAAAGGCGGGTTGCTTTGATTACCGGCGCAACCTCCAAACCGTGTACCGTCTGTACCGTGCGGTTTCAAACAAACTACAACCACTCACGGCAAACGATTTTCCCCATTCACCTTCTCCGCTCCCCTCTTTACAAAGAAAGGACTGTCCCGACCATGGCGGCATCTCGCTTCCATCTCGGACTCCATGTTTGGCACGGCTGTGCGAACATTTAGCATACATATTCAATCCTTACCGCCGTTACATCAAATGCAAATATTACAAATTCCACCTTTCCCGCTCTCTCCACACCGCTCCGCAAGCTGTTCGCGTCGATCGAAAAGCTTTGAAGCTGGCTATAACCATGGATAAAAGCGTACAACGGGACGTTCGATCCTCGTAACCTACCGGCAAAGGGGTAGATATTAACCCAAGCGTAATAGTCCTTCGCAGTGCAAGCAAGCGGCGATGAGCTGTTCGAGATATGCTACCAGTTGTCTAAATTAAAACCCTTGCCAATTCAATTTAAATGGCCAATGTAACTGACTAAAATCAGTCCCCCACTCCCTACCCTCTTCACTGCCACCTCTCGTCGCCGCAATGAGTTGGAACATTGCTTCCACTTGGCGAATTAGCAAAAATTCGCCCACCCCAAACCGAAGGGCTAATTTTTGATCATAAATGCTGGTAAAAATAGTTCTCCCCACACACAGACACAAACACACTCATCTATACATGAAACCGTCCTTTCCCTCAGGGTGGGTGGGTTGGTTGGTTTTGAGTTGGTGCGATAGGTCGCTTTTCGGGGCTTGAGTGCTTGATTAATGGTGAAGCAAACAGGCTGTCAGGTGATGTGGGTAGTTGTAGTGGACACCGCTGTGGGACAGGGCAGAAACTTGGGGGACGAATTGAATTTTGCATTTTATTTCCTCGTCCTGTACCCTTCATTCCACGCCTCCCGTTTCTTCCTAAGCCTTCTGCTTGAACAATGTGTAATGAAACAACCGAACCGGGTACCGATCGATTGGCTTAGTTTTCGATTGGCGCGTGTATCGAGGACCTTCGACCACTTCTTCAACACCCCTCAGTAATGTTTGGTTGTTTTTTATTTCGCAAACTAATACACGGAGGTTAGTTTTAGAGTGGTGTTTTTGCGAATTGAAATTACACGCTTTTATGATGGCGACAGTGGTGGAATGAAACGGTCCCAGCTGGGGTACGTGGGTTGATACACCGCGTCATCGGGTCACCCTTTAGCACACAGACACACACAGACACACACACGCTGTACTGCACTTGTTGCAATTTTCAATCCATCAATGTTTGTGCATCGGGTATGCGGCATCGCGAGTGCATCGCAAGTGCACCGAGATATGCATGTTAGATAATTGAACAAAAGCGTCGAAGCGTCGATCAGCATCCATCGCGCACGGTGCGCTCAGTTGCTCGTGGTGAGATTGAAAATAAATTTGCGAAATTGAATTCATGTGACTTTGGCCGAAGGTTGTTACATTTGATTGCGCTAGAAAAATGTGTGAACTCGCCTTCGCCCCTCTCCCACCCGGGGGGGGTGACAGGGTGCATTGCAATTCGCGTATGTTAACCCCACCGGGGGACAAATGAATTATGTGGTACGAGCCGTGGAAGGTTACCGAACGGTTATGGTTGATTTAGTTGAGTGGGAAGGTGTGAACGAAATAAAAAAACAGCGTATTAAAAAACCAACTACACATTGAATAGTTTTCTAAGCATTTGGTGGTACACGATACGCCGTATTGGTTTGATTGCATTTGGGGATTGGTAGGATAATTACAGCGGCACCATCGATAAGTATAGTTATTCATGTGCTTGATAAGAAATCTACGTTTGATGTCACTAACTAACAACTAAAAGCCAAAATGTGACGAATGCAATTCATACAATTTGATTCGATTGATTAGTTTCCCAATCAAAGCGATTGTTTTTTTCGTTCAATTTTGCTTTGAAGTGAAGATTTGAATACAACAGAACCATTTTAATAAATTACTGTGATCAATGCTTTTATAACAAAAACTATTTAACTTTGTTTCATTAAAAGGTATGAATCATTTGACAAATTGATGAATGAATTTTACTTATTAATTTTTATCTTTAATATTTTAATTTGAACGCTTAATTAGAAAAATCCTTTTAAAACTCTTCAATATTTCAAAACACGTAAATTTTATGTTTTGAGAAAAATAATTCCTCAAAATAGGACGTTATTCTACATTGTAAAAGAGTAATTTTTATTTACTAATTATTTAAAATTACACCTTAACAACAAGACGATGATTGACTGCTTGATAAATTAAGCAATCGAGCCTAATAACATTCTACAAAACCTCACCGTACAATCCGCTTCCGATACACAACCGAAGAGACTTAAATCGACAACAACAAAAAAACCAACAGGGACAAAACGCCCAAAACATCCGGAACGAGCCGGTACTGGTGATGAGCGATGGATCAAACAACGATGGATTGAGTTCTCCGACCCCTGACTGATGCTGGACTGGCGGGCACACAACCGTCCCGAAGCTGGGGAAATCAATACGCGTCAAACGGTAGCTGATGCGGTGATTATTATAAATTATGCTTACCAACCGACGAACCAACCGACCAACCAACCAGCCAAAACAGCGTACACGTACACGGGGATTAACCGACCCGAAAGTGCCCGGTGGTGTTGAAGGAAAAATTAGGCGCCTCCCTTGCCAGACCCCTTCAGGGTGGGTATTAAACGCTTCCGAACCCGATTCGACGACGATGGGTGCGGCAACGGACCCAGGCCGGACGCACGCAAGAACAAGGCTACGAGACGCCCGAAATCTTAACGCATTTCGCTTCCGTCTCAGCGCGGCAAGCGATTTCGTTCGCTCGTACACACACAAATAGGGCTAAATATCTTAATGTCTTTATACATGGCTGGAATATCATCATAGCACCCGTGTACGATCGGGACCGACCAGGCTGCGGGATGTGTGTTTGTACTCGTCGGCTTTACTGTCGACCGTCGTCCCAGCGAAGGTGTAAGTGGCTTGCGATCACTCCAGCAAGAGAAAGAGTGCTGTGAACGATGTTGTGGTGAAGGGGGCGACGAATACCCTCTTAAGACGCCTGGTGGTGCCGTTTTTTTCTGTTTTGGTGTGCTGATGTTGTTGTTTGTCGTATGCCGAAAGTCACGAAGATCATTTGTCATTTTGACGCAACACAAAATGCTCGCTTATGGGTTCGCTCGCTCTTCACACCGTAGCACGTTAGCGGTCCGATCCCTAAGCACCTACGGTATCCATTCTTTGTACGGCCCACAGCAACAGAAACACGAACAATCACACCACACAATCGCGTCCTGAGGTCGCGTGCTTCGTTCGGCGGTCGTCACTTTCACGCGCAAGGTGAAGTGGCGCGAGCGGAGGAACGTGCGATCGTGCTTGGCAGCCTCCTGTAGAGCCGCGGGAGAACTATGCTATTTAATAGCTTTCAACGTGCCTGTGGTACAATTAATAACTTCACTAGCGATGCGTAAAATGGCTTGCAAGTAGATTGGTTTAATTGCTCAAAAAGGCACCGTCCGACTGGGAAATGGATTAGTTTTTATTCCGTTCGAATATTCAATTGAAGATTATTGGGAGCAGATCTTATTCCTTCGTATGAAGTTGTCAGATGATTGTTATTGGGGATTTGAGACAATTCTTAAATCTTTGAGCTTGGGAAAAAGTATTTATTTTTTATTTTTTAGAATCTAAAAAAGGCGTTTAAGCTCTTCACAAACTTCATAATTGGGGATGCTTTTTTCCCAATTATCAATAAACATCTTCCAAGAAATTTGGAATAATTATTATCTCCAAAGGCAAAGGGTGATCTTGTCTCACACAAGTCAGATAGAAATGGCTCCCCTTCGTAATACTCAGCGGTGCAAAACGTCTGGAACCAACTGTTTCTTGCTGTCACCGACAGGCGTTTTACACCTGTACTACTGAGGTATCGTTCGTACGGTTCTTCCACCACTTAAATTGCGACAACAAGCGACAACATGAACAAACACGTGTTCCATTACAGCGCGCGCACATCACTTCGATATCAATTCATTGAGACCCTTGAGATGTGTATTAATCGAAATTGTAAAATTTCCTGTTTTGATTTAAAATTACTTAAAAGCAAATTATAGTTATGTGTGCTTAGACCAACTTGCATTAAGGTTGCGTAACTCGTTCGAACCCATTTTAGATTTGCATTCAAAGATATGCACCAAAATCAACAGGTGATCAATCACGGTGAAGGTTTTTTGATAAGGAAAGTTTACCAGCGGAACCTTTTAGTGCCATTAGTGTGCTATTTTATTGGTTTAATATGCATGCAGAATTAAAGCAGCTACATGGTTGGCAAATCTGCTCCTCATTACATCATTTCATCAAACTCTTTCGTCCAAATGACGAACAAAACCAACCCCTAATTAAGGGAAGGAAAATAATCATCCTTACTGACGGATTTTTGCATCCGACTTGACTTGGACTCCTGCTCTGAACAATGCTCTCCCTTTGCTATGTTTGTATTTGTCATCATGTGTGACATTTCGAACAGCTCCCCGGTATACGGCGCCCGGACGGACAACCGGGGGGTTTTAAACTGCTCGAGCAAACAGTGATTGCGACAACGACAAAAATCCGACGACATGATGATCGACCGAACGGAACGATCGCCTTCATCATATCGACGGTTCCAAGTTCGACGACATCTTGATGCGTGATCTCTGCGAAACGAAACCACCACTGTCAACAGCAATCGCACCATCGCCCATGATAACGTCCCCAAACCCCCCAAAAAAACATCCATGGCGCGAGGCAAAGCAAAGCAAACAAAAAAGCGGAACTCCCTCACCGAGCATTGATAGCTTGCCACTCTAGCTAACCTCAACCTTAAGACCGATCGAATCATGGAGCGAGGGAAAAGGGGAAAAGAAAAAGAAACATTCTTAACGATGTCTTACCACTTTACCTTCCCGTTCCGTTTCTCGTCGCCTTCCATTAAAATCTCACAGTAAATAGCATAATTTAATGTATGCATTTTCTTTCCCAAAACGGTTTTGCGGATCCGGTGGCGATACGCGCACGCATTCGACAACCACTCGCGCCAATGCAAAGCGTGTCAATCGATACGACGGATGAGAGACGAAAGCGAAGGGTTGCTGAAATTCGCCTGCCGGAAGAAACGGTCCACCGGCAGGGCTCTGCTTGTAAACGTCACCCCGGTTGGGGTAGAGCTTGATCGATTTTTACACGACACGACGACGACCACGACGACGACGAGGAGCTTCAATCAAAGCTTTCAAGTTGAAAAGGCAACAGAACCAACGGGCCAAAGGGCCAGGCATGTGAAGAAAGCCATCATAAGAAGGGGGTTCGTTGCCTGTCAACAGCTGGACACGATAAACGAACGCCAGGGTTCGCCTTTTCACGATCGTTTCACTCACTTTTTCGCTAGCAGCAGCAACGAGGTACATCGGACGATTGTCAACCTATACGGGATCACATGTTTTGATGTTTCATTTCCGGGTTATTATTTAAATTGACATACACAAACCGCCAACCCGCTCGTTACTCATACTTCAGTATTTCGTTTCTTAATTAAATGAAACATTTTCCGTTTTTCCATCCATTTAATGTCCAGTACTATTTTCTTTATGGCCACTTTTTTCTTAACCTCTCAAGCACAATCTAATCTATTCGTTTCCTCGAAGATAATGATTGCGGATCACACCCAAATGACGGCAAAAGCGACGATACGGAATCGCCATCAAACAAACCCCGTCGGCTTTTTTGTCTTTTATTTCGGATCGTTCGGCCCGATCATGAGGAACCAGATTTTCGATCATTTTTAGCTACTTCACTAATCAAACTAACTCTCACAACAAGCTTTGTTTGCGTTGGAAGTTGTTAAAATAGCTGCTACATTCCCACACAGTGGCTGTGTACAGGAAGTGAAAGCTTTGTTTAATGTCCTCTTGATGTGATCGTTTGAAGACATTGAGATATTATCGAATCCTACACAGAAGGCATGGATTGATCGATTCTGGATTTGGAATGTTTTTTTTTTGAAGATTTTCACACGATCTACAAGGGGGGAACTAAATGTACTTCTGAAATTTCCAATTAGTGCACATTTCCAAATAAAACCCATCCCCCAATCACATTGCCATTAAACAGATGCAAAACAAGCGTCTAATCGGATTAAAGGAGAAAAATGAACTCTAACAGACACCTACACGGAGGAAGGAAAAAACCGAACTCATCAATTCATCCAGTTACTGCTCTTATCACCTTTGAATGGCTTCATAAAACTACCGGGTTCCTTGGGTATTTGGCAGCTGGGGGATGCCCTTCCGAGGTTGTCTGACTAAACCACACACAAAATATGGATGCAATCAGCTCAACCGAGAGCACAAATGCGTATGCGTTTCCTTGGTCGCGCGCCCAATCGCCCTTAATCACCAGTCAAGTTTCCGTTCGGACATCCCACTTAGAAGCGAGCAACAACAACAACAGCTACAAACCCCCGTGAACCAAATGCTCCCTAAAGGCTCCTAAATCGGTGATTCCGTTCGCGTGACTTCTTTCCACACACGCACGAAAATGACACCGGTTGATCGCTTTCGCTTCCCCAGTTGAGGCCAGTCGAGAACGGGAACGGCCCCCCCGCAGCGGGATCTCTATGGTCTGAAGGAGCTTGAGGATGGTTCTTTCTTGTCTAATTTCATTTCTTCATCCATCCGCCATCAGTCCATAGATCACGCGACCACAGCGCGACGAACGCAATTTACACGTGCGACTATCGGACGCGGGAATCGGACGCGCAGGTCCGAATATTCATGAGCCCCATTATAATTAGGCTGGAAGTGGGTTCATCCATTTCGAGCAGCTTTTTCGAGCATCCGATACGTCCACACGGTGACGCTGCACCGAAGGTGCGAAACGTTGCGGGCATACCATGGGTGACATAAATTAATCATCACACAAAGCTGCTCTCTATACCCAGGAAGTCATCCCCCAATTGATGGGGAAGATGAAGCTTTACTCTCAAACTCCACAAAAAACACCAAACCAACCAATGTCATAACGGAAACAATCGGGACTTTGCGCTTTGCGACCACCAACAATATTTCAACGCCGCCAGAATAAAGTTATTGGTTTCGGGGTTGAAAATTTATATTTTCCTTTCGCAACCACAGCACCGGGCCACACAGGGATGCTGGGGATAAAGCGAATGGTGGTGAAATTTGATCGGCACCATCGCGGACGTTGGCTGGATCGCTTAAATTGGTGCTAAATAGGTGACTGTCATAAATAAACTGTCTCGTTCTCTGGCAACCGGCCACGGGGGGAGGACGATCTTGTGAACGAGCTTGTGAAATTATTCGTCCATTTTCGGTTGGTTGGTTGGCTGCGAGTGGCCCTTTGGAGCGGGCGATGCTTTTTCCACCTTTGTAAGGAGTTATGGTTTCAGCTTTAATTTGTTAGCTTGTCCATAAGGGAAGATGGCTTTGTAGAGGGGGGAAATTTAAAACAAAATATTCAAAACAAACATCTTCTGGCACAACGCGTTGATTTATTGCAATCCGAAAGATATAAGACTTTTTTTTTGGGCAAAACTTTGCTAGAAAAGATTAAAATAAATAAGAAGTTCTCTTTAATATAAACATCTTCTTTTTATTTATAATATCATAAAGTACTGCAAACATACAAAAGTTCATTAATAATTTAATAAATACCAAACCAAACCCTTCTTCCACTGAGTTCTACTTGAAGCGGAACTGTCCGGAAATCGATACGACGGACAATCTAAGGCCCCGTAACAAAACATTAATCCTTAAAATCGAAAATTCGTGCAGGAGTGCGTTTCGTTGGCTACGTGCAACCGTGTACGCTTAAGGGCATGTCCAGGACTGTGCGGTACACTACCAGCCACAAGGACAATAAACCCGACGGGCTCGAAAGAAATCGATAGAAATGCCATAAATTTTCGCCCCGAAATCGACAGATCATGCGTAATAACGTCGTCCGTAGCCGAGGAATGAACGAGGTGGGTTTTTCCCGTGCACTGTCTGTCTTGTTTCGCCGAAGACGAAAGCCACCCAAACACACATACACACTTGTAGTGTAAATCCTTATGTACAGCTACATATAAAGTCTCGAAGGCTAAACGAAGGCTCTTGCCGTACGAGAAGGCTTTACCATTCTGATAGGGATAATGCTCTATGAGAAAGAAGGTTCTTTAATTCTAGCAGCTTCAAAGACGGCTGTCTCTGCGCCATCGATTGCATGTAGTGACCTAGTTCCGTGAGACAATGTCACAGTTATCCTTTCCTTTGCCATCAAACAAACAAACGAAAAAGGAGTAGAAGCAGCATACGCACAGGACACCGTAAGAAAACTTGTCCCATACTTTCATGCTTTAAAATGGCCCGTTAATTGCCGATATTTCGGTGGCAGCACAGTGAATGGTTGAGTTCATTAAAATATTTGGAAGTAAATCAAACGACAGACGCTCGGTTATGTTTTCGTTTATGCTTTTGTGACTGTTGTGTTGAGGTGGAATTGCAGAAAGGTTCCTTCTGTGCTCGGTGTGGTGTCGAACGTTTTGTTTCGCGCCCATTCTTGGTGCAGTGTTTTGTTTTTATGTTTGGATTGTTCGCCTCAGATATAAGACGCAGGTTCGCACGTTGCTCTTTACACGCGTGTGTATGCATTTAAGTGTTGCATTTTTTGTTACATATACGTCTCCTTACCCTAAATATATTATAATAATAAATAAACAAAATTATTACGTTGTATAAATCATAACACAAGCGAATGTAAAGAAAAGTACTCTCATGTCGTTCCTTTGCTTCCTTTTTGTCTTATGTCTTATGCATAAAGCATTGCATAATAGCGATAGCGTAACATCAATTCTTCATTTTCAATTATCCCTCCACTATCTTATAAATTCATTGAAACACCACCGCGCATTTCAACATCCTTCACCTGTGTTGCCTTTTTCCACGGAAAAAATTAAACAATCCCATCGCGATAGATTAAACAGCACTTAATAGCACAATTTCTGACGGGTTGTACCACTTTAATGTGGTCGTAAAAACCTTAACCCAGAGAACGAATGACGCTGTGTCCATATTTCGACAACAATTTTATCAAATTGTTCAGTGGATCGGTCGGGCGCACCGTTTCCATCACAGCTGAAACAATAACAATAAAATAAAAATGCGAACGAGAAACAATATAATATTCCCTTTTAACTAGTCCATTAATTACATTACCATGTCACCCGGTGTGGTTCACTGTCGTCCCAACCCATACGTCCGGGGGTTGGTCCATTCCTTTGGTAGCTCATTAACAGTCGAATCTTACCCCCTTACAAACGGTGGCTTATCCTCACCGTTCCCGAGACTACCAAGGCTTGGATGGCCAACACACAAACACACTGGAAACGGTGCACCGATGCGTGCAGGTTGATAAGATTTCTTAATGTGCTCATATCAGCGAGTGCCCGTAAAACCCGACAGAAGAAAATAAACATCAATGCTCATCGTGCCGTCCCGTTTCTGGAGTAACGCTGGAAGACGGTGAAGGTGGCCTGGTATGAGGCATGAAAGGTGAACCGTTTTTCACACCTCACCCATATGACATGGACACCGAAGGCTTGATCCATGTCCATCCGAGCAGCCCGGGCAGAGAGGAAACCTGTCCAGGGACACACCGCAACACATAAGGATTAGTCGCAACTGTGGACGAGCGTTTTTTTTTCGTATTCTTCCCTTCCCTGGCTCGTTTATCGCGGCACCAAAGCGTAAAGATAACGCCGATGAAACTGCGCGCCCGATCGCTTGCATCCATCCACAGGCGCGGAACTAGTTTTTCGACAGATGATCAACCATTCAGCAGGATCGGTGTTGCGATCTTACTCTACCACGCGCTGCTATGCTTAATTACCTCAACCGTACCGCAATGCAAGAAAAGAAAAGCGACGCCTAGATCTCAACACTTCGCGATCGTCTATTGAAAGCGGTGGATGGAAAAAAAGTGTGCACGTACAAAACACACAGAACCGCATTCCGTCACAACGCCGTTCCGCCTGTACGCCACGAATGGAACGCTGTAGGGGAGGAAGAAATAAAAATTAATTAATATTATTATTATGATAAGTTAACCTGTCATAATATCAAATTATTGCCAATTTAGGTAAATGGCCGAATTAAACAAGCGACAAACATACGTCCATTTATTAAAAGGGCTGCCGGTCGACATGGCAATGCTCTGTGGCGATCGCGTAAGAAACCCGCCAGCGCACCCATGGCAATTATCGCAAACGGAACAGTTTAGCTGCGTGTCGTTGGGGACAGTGCGAAACAGATATCGGCTGTAAGGATGATGACAAAAACACGGTAAGAAAACACGAAACCCAATCGATCGATCGATCGATCGGTCGGTGTGGAATGGCAAAAAAGGGCGTAAAAATTAATTGCAGCACAAAACGGTGCAGCTCGGATGCAGTACTGCACTACTGCTATGCAATGTTGTAGGATTATTTTGAAGCCAAGAAAAAGGAACTCGTTACTGTTGAAACAAAAATGTATAAATGGCGTTTTACTAAATATATTTAAGATAAAATGATTAATGATAATGTACAAGGGTGAAATACAAATGGATGCTCTTATAGTTATCATCTCTTATAGTCCTCATAATCCAAGCATAAATAGTCGAGCCATCCTCACGTTTTACCGTGTCCATTCTGCTACATCTCAAGATTTACCTCATTACCAAAAGATAAAACACAGCACTTAAATTAAATATTTCTTGTCATCTTGGAAGTTGTGTCTGTAACTTTCTTTTTCTTTCTGAGACTTTCTTTTTATCAAAGAAAAATAATTAAATATTTTACCATAAAATTATAAACTGTTTAACTTTAATATTCTCCAAAAAGCACATAGTTGTATTTTTACTGCAAATAAGAAAGGAGTTTATTAAAAACATGACAACCTATATTTCGCAGATCGTTTCATTATATTTTATAAACGCAGACGATCAGTAGATCGTTACATTGATAACGAATATGTTTCCGCATGTTTAATGATCGATTTCGTTGCATTAAATAAAATATGTCTCCCCATTCCTGCACACATACGTGCATGCAAACTAATGCATTTTTGCTTCCATTTTTGCCTCCCTTGATCGCAACAGCTCCCGATCGATTAATAACGAACCGGGCTTTCAACGACCACATTACTAATGCTCTTCCACCCATTTCCCCGTTTGGTTCTGTTTCGCAACTCATCTGCACCTATCAACCCAACGCAGAAACGGTGAGCCCATATTTATAATGAAATTATAACGACAAATATCCATTCGCTGCAAGAGCACGATCGCCGGCTTCACATCATAAGATGGCTGTAAAAAAAGAAGAACAAACCGGCGTATCTTCTTCACTCCGTGCCCGATCAGTTCGCAAAGATTTCGATCACCCGCAGTGCGATCGGTGGCTATCTATTACCTGCGAAAAAGCAAGCCCCCTTGTCGTAGCCCCGAAGGGACCATCAGCGGACAGAGCGATACGGTTTATATATCTGTATGTGGTATATAAAATATGTTTGATAATAACGGCCCGATTAAGACTAATCTCCCACTGCGCGAACCGGGCTACCGAGTTCCATCTCCCGCGGGATCCGTTGCTCTCGTGGGCGCTTTTTATGCTCCGGTTGTTTGTTTTTTGTTTTTTTGTTTGTGCCCGCGTTATGTTGCCGCGCTCATGCTGGCTCCCGGAACGGTTGCGGCATTCGCACAATGGGGGATAAAAATATTTCCTTCCAGTTTTTTCTTCCTTTTTTTTAAACCATCAGCACTTAACGAAAGGTGCCTTACCCTTTCGTTAAGGAAAGACGACACAAGAAAAACAAAGATCATCGATGATGGCAGGTTTGTGTTTTTTAGTTCGTTGCTCTTCCCATTTGGTTTGGGCATATTCGGGATATTTCTGTCGATCGACATTTGTTGTTTTTTTGTTCAGAAACTGCAACTGCACCTTCTCCACATTCAAAGAAAAAATCCCCATTAGTCGACACTTTGCGGCATTGCGATGCATCCACGCGGGGACACATTTTTTCCAAGAATCTCTTCCTTTCCCGTACTTCCCCCCTCCACCATCCCCATTAAGAGTAGGGTAACATATTTTTTTATTTCTTTCTATTTCATCCGTTGCAACGCTTGATGACAGGGCTGGTTCAAAATACGACCACGATAGGTGATTCGATTTTTTGTTCTTCTCTTCCCCCCAACATACACCGGGTTTGTTTCGTTGTTGATCGTAGGTTTTTTGTTCCGCACTCTTATCTTACGATTAACAAACCATCATAAACCATCCTTCTAACATGTGTTTGATTTCTTTCTGTTTTTTCCTTCTTCCTTCGCTCGTAGATGTATCTTCCTCGTGTTCTCGGTTGGCCCATTTTGCTCCAAATGCCACAACGGGGCGATCCCTAGACGAAGCGACGACGGTTTGCTCCTTAGCGTTGGAGTTTTTATCTATGGCTCTATCGCTCCACAGCTTCCTCTCATCAAAAATCACCACCCAAGGGGTACGCTTTCGAGCCCGCTAAGTGTGTCCCCTCGCTAGAAGCAGATGGGAGGAAGCACACACAAAACAAAACAAAGCCAACAAAACACACAACGTAACGGACGATAAAAGAGTTAAATTAAATTATAACCTCGTTGAATATGCATAAATAATCCTGAAAACGGCTCGGTTCCATAAAGTGGCCGGCTCGCCGTTGTCTTGCCTCATTACCCAGATTCTTCCTGCACACGGCGATCGTGATCGTGGTGTGGTTTAGGAGCAGCCTCAGCGAGTGAGAACCGGGTACCGGGTCGACGAAAATATTAATAAAAATATTTTATAAACCATTTCAACCCCTCAAACTGGGGTTCGGGATTGGAGGAACGAGCGGCAGGATGGTCAGATTAGTGGAAGATTTGGAAATATATAGCATCAACCGGGTATCATCACCTTTGCAATGAGACAAACGATGTGAAGTGAGAAGGGAAGAAAACAAACAAACCACCGCCCGTAAGGAAACCCTTTTTGGGAGCTCAACCCAAAAGGCAGGGCAGTTTGTTACCGAAGGAACAGCTCATAATGAACTCCCATAAGCTGCTGCAATCGATACGGTTGGATCGTGCTAGAGCGTATGTATATTATATGTTTAAAGTGCTTTTAATGACTTTTAACCATTTGTAAGCTGATCAGTATATTTTGTACCTTTTTTTTACAAATAATGAAAGCAGTCCGAAAACGGCCAACGGCTCCCCATTTCGCAAGAAAAGACAATATGTTGCAAATGGCATCATAACTAACTATATTTCTTTATCTAGAAAACTAATAACCACCAGCAGTTTCACATTTGATCCTTCCGGCTATGATACGCTCCCAAGCGGATGGTTTGGATTATTAACGAATTTAATAAAGCATTCCCGCGGCAAAAGCCCATTCTCACCTTTAAAGGCGGCTCACCTTCGCGTTGTTGGCGTGCTGTCCACGCCGGTGACGCTCATTATGGCCGGAGGCTAAAGGAAAATGGAAAATAAACCGTAGAGAATCCAAGAGAATAAATATAAGCATAAAACATTCACGCGTCATCACGCGACCATAGCGGGCGGCACGCTAGGGGAACGGATCAGATCGGATATCGGTCGGTCGGTCGGGATGAATTGGTGATCGCCACCATCCCGGGTCCGCTGTCTGTTCCCTTGCGCATGGTTCTTGGTTTATTAATGAGCGTTTTTAAAAATTTATTCAAATGTTTCACCGATCTCTCCGCACGGAGGAAACCAACAAAACATCGTCACTAATATTTGGTTCAGTATTTCAGCAGCCGAAGGAAGTCACAGATCGCAACATTTCGGTGCACACGCTCGGTGTTTGTCCGGTCGGCAAGTGCGGGATGATCTTCCTGCTTAATTGGTCCGTCCAGAACCGATCCGGTTGGGCCGCTCCTTTGCCGAGCCCTCGCCTACTCTTGACCACCCCCGTAAATGGCCAACCCCATCGGTGATGGTTTAAAACAATATTCTGAAATATTCAACCGAAATGGTGTTTCGAACCAAAATCAAAACCTCCAGCACGGATCGAGAAAGAGAAGCGCTAGCACCACCGTATATGCGCTAGCGTGATAGAGACCAAAAATTGAATATATAATGAGGAAATTATAAACGTATAATTTCAGAACCATTCCACCTTTCCCTCACTCCCACCACCACCACCCTGGGACCGTAAACGAGGTGGTAATATATGCCGGAATCGGCATGCCTTTATGAAATTCAATAAACGCTCTTGGGATCATTGGGAGAGATTTCGGGATGTTTTTTTTTTTGTCGGTTTCTCCCTCCCAACACCGCAAATGCGAGTGAGATAGAGCTGTTGTCACATTTTTATAGGAAGCGCATTATTTAACCACCACCGTGCGTGCGTGTTTCGGGTGGTGGAATATTTCCTTGCTTTTTATTTATTTTTCGGGATGGAAAATCCGCTCGATCTTTGGTTTTATATTGCCGGCCTTGGCAGCCCGGGCGGATCATTACAACGCGGCCCACGATCACGCTCTGGCGAGGCGTGAGAAGAGTGACAGAATGCCATCGGTACCACCATTTGGTGCAGGATGAGAGTGTGGGATTTTTATGCTTTATGCGACGGTGAGAAACTGATGAAATCCCATACGGTTGGTTCCAAATCGCTCGGAATCGGAAGATGACACGCATTCTTGAAGCGGCCGGAGAGATAAGGCTGGCACCGTTGATATTGCCCGTCTGGAACGTTTACTATCGATGCAAAACACGACGTAAGCGAATACTGTTTCGGAAGCATCAGTAACATTTGCCGCAGTTCATTTGAATATTTAGCAATAGTTTTATTTTTAAATGTGCTTTGTTGTTTTAGAAGGTTGCCTCAGAAATAGCTTCCATTTTTAGTTTGTTCCCAAGGATGTTCACTTTACGGCAGTTTTTTCATGTCATGTTTATTAATTATATTACTAGTACAGGTTGTATCTTAGCCAAGAATTAGTTAAACAGTTTTGCAGCAATATTTAATATGGAGAAGTCATGTTTTATGTAAATGTTTCAAATGCTTCAAAACAAGTTTACATTAGAAAACAAAACGGGTTCCTTCAGGGTACAGACAGCATGTATCAGATATTTGTTCAGTTTAATAGATTATTGATACAGAAATTTGTGTGAAATAAAATAAGTCAGATAGAGACCTTTAGTTTTGATTGAATTAGAAAATTCGATGGCGCCTTCAGTAATTTTGAAACAGCTTTTTCAAATAAAGCCAACGGCAACGAATTCGTGATAAATGCACGTGTTCGTGTCTTTACGTGTCCTCCAGAAGCTGTCACTTGCCTATTAAAATTACAGATAAAATTCTTTACTCACATTATTAATTTTCTCCAAGGGTCTCAATGCCTCGGAGGGATATGAGACGATCCTCAAAACGAAGATTACTTCCATTATATGTTAGAGTAAGAGAGGGCAGTTAAATTAGCATGATAGTTCTCTCTACTGCTCAAAACGACTATATGGCAATCTGAGTCAAGCTGAAAATCATGATCGTAAACGAATGTTTTCTCGTATGGAATATTTAATAGAACTCCGATCGCGACGATCATGTCCCAATAAGCTCCCGTACATGCAACATTCAGTTCCCATTGCATCCACGCTCACAACCTCCATCATTATCGTCATCATTCGCCGAAGATGGAGATGTAATAACGCTCGTTACCTGGCGGCATTATTCCGCGAAATTGATTCGGCAGAATTGATTCCCGCTCGTGTACCCTTTGCCAAAACAAAGCAAACATCTCAATACCAACTGCTGTTGCACTGCTGTCGCGATGCAATCGCAATCCGAGATGTACCATATACACTACAATTGCACCACGCGGTACAAAAATGGCATAAAAACATCCCCATCCGCACGCCATTCCATTTGCTCCACGTGCACATCCTTTTGTTCGGTACGGGTGCATTTCGTTGTTTGATTTATCGTACCCAGGAAGTGAGTTGCTCCTTGTCCGATCGGCAGGCACTCCCCACATACAATCGGCAGGCCGTATTATTACTTTTATTATTCGAGAATTGTTTCCATCGCTTTGCACTGATACGGTATGGAGTCGACAATATACCGGCCCATACATATAATCGGCAAAACATTGCCCTCAATGATGTACTGCTTCAACATAAGCTGTAAGCCAAAAAAAAACCAACCCCATCATGCTCAACGATATGAGGTATGGGAATGTGCAGGCAGCATAATAAGTTTTGCAGAGGCGCTCGGTGTCCTACGTGCGCTGGCGTTGGTGGCCCACACTGCACTTCCATTGGGGACTGAATTTGTATGCAATATTTTGTTGTTTGCGTTTTTTTTATATTTCCTTTACGGTTGCAGCTGGAACCACCCTGGAATCGCCCCTTCTGTGACACCACTGGCGCATTGGCGCATATGCAGACACACACACACACACAAACATGCAGCAACATAACCCATATCTTGCGCTAATCTTCTTTCGTTTGCAATTGTCCAGGGCGTGCGCAGATGGAAGAGGAACATCCAGCAAAAAGGTACAAGTCCCACCGCCTGCACTGCACTTGGGTACTTGGGTTTGTTGTTTGCAGTAACGAAAACCTTAATGCACACGATCCCGCAGTAGCAGTAACCGTCTGCGATGGCTTTACATTGCCCGGTCCCAATTTACAAGCAGTCCCCGTCATCCTCTGCTTCAGAACGGCTTATCGTCATTTGCTTTCTCTCGCTCTCTTGCGCCATGGGTGTCTTGGATGGGGCCTCGGGGGGCATAGAAATGGGCGGGCTTGAAACGGCGAGCCAACGAACCCACCGTCGTGGACGTGTGGACAAGTTGTACATATTTATGCTGCATTAAACCGTACAAATTTGTCCGGCATGGCGTGCAGATATGATCTAATGTGACAATTAATATACAGGTTGTTGTTTGTTATGGAGTCTCCCGGTTAATTTTTTTCTTTTCGATTTCTGCTTCTGGGAGGCCCGTTTGACACAAGCGTCAAATTAAAAGGTAAAGTGATAGGGAAGGTTTTTTTTTGATTTTCAATCCCCAAGCATTCTGACAAGTACCGAAGGCATTGTCTAGCGGTGGCCCACGGAACGCAGATGCATCCTGCATGTATTAATAGATGCAAAAATTGCCCATTTCACCCCGCCTCCCCCGGGCATGTCCCATGCCATTCGGCGTTATGCATTATTCTTCGCTCCGGTCATGTAACTCCTTTCCCTGCTCGACAGCGGGTGCGTACATCATGCACGACCATCACCATAACAATGCGTTTCGGGCTTTCGCTTCCGAAAAATCCGTTCTTAGAGACAAGCAAACATTCATGCAACGGTTGTAGCAAATAATCAGATTTTATATTTATAATGCACCGCAGCACGACACATCCGTCGCGCCTATTCGCTACTTGGGGTACGTCGGGATCGGTGCCAGTGCTCATCTCACGCTTGTCTGCCTGCCCGGTTGCTGTGCCGTCTGCAGAACGGCTATTGCTTATGATTATGTCGAGCATTCATCAACGAAGTAGCAAAATTACCGCACGTGAACCAGCTACACTGTCGCCTTAAACAATACTCAAATTCCGCAAAACCTTCGCGCGCACGGTTCCCGCCCAGACAGATCGGGAAGATGAATAATTTAGGGGACGATGAAAAATCTGTCCCCGTTGTCTGCTTCACCGCGTGCTACGGCGAGAAGGGAAAAATGTCCGCAAGCTCACAGCGTCACGTCGTGCGGGGAACGGGCTATATTTCCCTCTGAGAAGGGAATTCTTCAGACATTTTTCCCATTTCGCTCTGTTAGCAATACTGACAGCGACGGGAAGGATGGCAAATTGGGTTGAAACCACTTGGAAATTGGGTTCATTTGTTTCGGTGCGCCTCGCGTATTATTGTTCGCGTTTGTCTCGTGAGCAAATCTTCAAACAAAACTCCTCTTGAAGCTCATCATTTCTTTCGGCGGGAAAGCCAGAACGGACGGAATGATTTAAATGTGCCAATGGTCGGTTTTTCGATTTGATAACTTCGTCCCATCATGGCCTAAGTACCCCGGTAATAAACAACAAGTTTTCCGACGTTGGGTACACATTTTCTTTTTGGATCGTTTTTAATTAATGTCCCCTACCAGGGACAGGCACACCCAGCGTGCTGGCCGTGAGTGTGCAGCACGTACCGGTTTTTGATCGAATTCGAAATATTATCCATCAATCAAGCATTCGCCATTTGTGAGGGGGGCGCAACAAAAACTGGACCTTCCTGTCTACACTTCGGGGGTCGTACGGCTCAACGAAATTGCATCGATCGAAGCGCAAGACATTGCTGCATGCGTTATGTTGTTGGGTTGGATACATTTCTCATACCGCCCATCGCCCGCACGGCTGGTGGCCTGCCGGACTCACTGCTGCCCGACGACGTGGATGACGATGCGCACGTCATCAGGAACGGTCGAAGTCGTTGTAGGTCCGCAAGGTTCGCTTTTGTGTCATGATCCGATGGGATTCCAGTGCGGCAAAAACCCATAAGCATTTTGATTGTCATTCCCATAATAATCAATGGAGGAGCCGGTGGCCGTGTGTCTAGAACGGGTCCCCGTACCATGTCATGCTGTGATGTCATATTTTCCCAACCGTACAGCGCATGACTGCTGTTGACTGGACCGCTCAGCGATGGCGCCGCCACAGGATGTCGATCGTTCGGTACATCGATCTCCAATCAATCAGACCTCAACTTCGGGACCATGAAGATGGTCTAAGCGCGCACTGTGACAATTTCCTGGAACTGGGTTCCTAACTTCAGAAGCAGAACTTCAGTGTGTATTCATCATATTCGTCAATTATGACGTATGGACAGAGCAGTATGGCTCAGAAATGCAGCAAAAATTTAGTCCAGAATGCCTCGGTCCAGGCTTCAGAGAGAAGTTTTTTTTAAGTTCCCCAATAATTTTGCCAACAAATCAAACGATCATCTTCCATCGATCCATCAGATGAAAAAGGGAAGCAATTTTTCGCTGGAAAAAAGACCCAACATGAAATGAACCGCACGACATATCAGAACTAATACATTGCAAAGCAATTCCACCGGTTTTTTCTCTGCTTTATTTTTGAGGAACTGATTCCCTGCAGTTTTGGAGCCAGGGCGCCAGGCGGGCTTATGAATTCTTAGGATGTTTTACTCAATGAATGCCCCCAATCAATCAAGGCACCTGATGTTTTGCGGGCGATAGATCGAGAAAAAAATCGAACTTTGGCGGCAAACCCCTAAACGATTCCCTGGACATGAAGCGTAACATATGGAAGCGCCATTTGATGGGATAATCATTCAATAAGTATGTCCTACCGGGAACCTGTTCCTTCCTCAAAAAAGGCAAACATGATTAGAAACTAACCTTCGGTGGGGACAAATTAATTGGAAATGATTTATGAAGAATGCTGACCATTCGCAATATCATACCGTGACCGGTAGGAGGCTTTCGATTTCATTACATTCACGATACCCCGAATGCCATTCTACCCCAGTCGATGCTGTATGGCGGGCGGGGGGAGTTTCTTGGAAAAATGTGCTCCAGTTTCTGGACCTGTTTCGAGATGCCTTTCGGTGGGCAGACTGGTAAAGCATAAACGACAGGTACCACTTGAGTCTTGAGAGCTTGAAACGTTAAAAGAGCGATTCGATGGATGAGCTGATATGAATGATCTTTTCTGGGCGTCGGGTTTTGAAAGGGACACCCGTACTGGTGGAGCGGGTATTTAAGCAAAACTGTCACCTCCGCAAAGATAATCAGTGGCGGAACATTGTCCCGAAAATCCTCAACCCTGCCGGAACATCCCGAAAAACCCCGTTAAATGATGCGCGTAATCGAGATGCCAGACCCTTCAGGTGGTTCTTCATTGCCTACGGGGTTGCCGTAAAATGGAAGAACCGTTTCTTCCCTAACCGTGTTTTTTGCCCCGTCTGATGTGCGTAATCATCTGGGTTAGTTCCGGGGTCGTCAGAAGCATCGCGCTCCTATGTGTATGTGTCATTAAATTGAACCGCTATCCCTGGACAAACCGAAGCGGATGTGTCGTCGACAGATTATTTCCTAAATTTATTTTAATGTTTACCGAGCGGCTTTCCAGACAAGCGTTATATGCGACCATTTCGGGGAATGCCTTTCACAAATTGAACGATAGATCGATATCGTCTACTGTAGGAATCACACACGCACCGGAAAGCGGAACAACCGTCAAGAAATTCCCCCCCAACCAGAATCCGTACCGTAGCGGTTGACTAACTTTCGGTTGATCAGTAAACTCCAGCCTCGGGGCTAGGTTAAATGCGTCTCCGGCAATTCCGATACCGAAACGTCCCATAACTCAAACCAGTTCAAACAATCAGAGCCCAAAGAACAAAACCCAAATTAATCCCCTTCTGCCGGCAATGGAAGGATCTGCCAGTCGTAAGGATGGCCCGGTGAAGAAATTATGTCACCGTAGATGAGACAGGGGAGTGAAAGCAAACCACCACCGCAAGATCGAGACAATCTTCCGCTTCATTTTTCTTCCCTTTGCACGTTTTCTAATTGAAGTTGAACGTCAGGGAAAGGTAGCCGAACTTCTGGACGGCACTCAGCATATGTCATCATCGTGCCGAAAGAAAGGACGGCCACATTACTTACTAGCGCCCCTACTCGTACCCGTGTACTCGCTCCCGAGAGCGGCTCTTCAATCAACCGGAACGTGACCGAATTGGAAACCCCTCCGGTACACGGGAATTGTTTGTTTAAAGCGGAGATGACATTTTTTAATACCATCATCGGCTACTTCTGTGCTTTATTTTCATCGCCCTTGCAAGCAACCGTACACCGTTCCCCGGTTCCCCGGTTTTTTGTATGTACGGCTTGAATTAATAGTTGTAATCTTTGGGTGAGTTTATTATTTTTTCATTTTCCAAAGTAAAGTAAAATGACAAATCCATTCGCCCGGCAGCATTATACCGTCAAGAGAGACGCCTTATTGCGGTGTCGAAATGGAAAGCAAATAATAACCATCGGTTGGTAATTGTTTAATCCTGGCAAAGGATTTTTGCATGGCATCGAAAAAAAAAATAAGAGCGAGCATACACGCACACGAAACCATTACTCATTGTGTTGGGTTCCAGCTGAAGGACATACCATGGATGCATTCCCTCCAGCTAATTTGATGCTCAATGCTCGTCTGCGTATTTGTGACATATTTTTCACAAAGAACACGTGAGCCCGAAGCACACGAGAAATGATCACTCTCTTGAGGGCTTTTTGTTGTTCCTGTTTTGTTCTGCAGCACGATCATGCGTTGCAAAGCAAGCAAATGTTGGACCCATTCCGTACCTTACAGGAAGTGAACCGATTCGAACGAAAGCGGCTTAAGAGCGATTGGTTTCATAAATATTATGAGCACAACAATATTTCTTCTAATTAACGACACACACACACAATAAGCTGGCCGCTTTCACCATCGGACCTTTGGTGAGCCGCTTACACAAAGGTCACATGGAAAGAGGATTTTACGGCATAACGCTGGAAACGGTTTTTGCAACGGTATGTAGATCATAACCTAATTTGCTACTGGACCAACTGGACCAACTGATAGAATAGGAACAATCCCGATCATAAGGTGAGATCTTTTGTACTGATCGTACGAATGCCTGCCGGGTGTTGGTGAAACCGGGAAGGATAATAGCATATAATGCTGCGTTATGGGGCGTTAATCCTTCGGTTGATCCTTGCTAAGTGCATCCAGGAATGGTTTATAGCCATGTAAATGCTATCGAAATTCTTGTCATACAATAATACTCTGTATGTGCCCGAAAGCTATCAAAATAAATTGTTTTTTTGTAGGAATTTATCAATTGCTAAAAATTGTTGGAAATATCCTAAGATTGTAAAACGAGAAATATTGTTTCGACCAGTGTTTCGATGAACAATTCCTAGATTTTTCCACCAAAACTTCTACACCATTTAACAGAAATGAATTTTAAATTCCTGCGTTTCGACACCTCCAAGACTGTGTCGTCCACCTTACAATGCAATGGAATTAAACGATTTGATAAAACTATATTCATATAAATATTCAATTCCAAGCTTCATTTAATTACAGACATTCAGCTCCAGATAAAGCAACTATAATCTTCCACAATAACAAACAATACTAAACTACCCCTTAACTTTCCTTCTAATAAAAAACATCCCCCAAAACAAGCCGGTGAAAAATAAACACCATTTAATCTTTCCATTATATTCAAAAAAAGGATCCACCCTATTTAAAACGCCACAACGGGCAAGCCGTCCCGTACCGCGAAAGGCCCAAACTCGAGGAAGAAAATTACCATAACAAAACATTTGTGACGCCAGCCGGGTGCAAATACAGATGCACGAGCACGAAACCACGGTAAGGATGCACCGATGCATTCGCTGCACACGGTGCCCGGGGGCCGATCTTTTGTGCAGCAATTATTAATATTTAACACCCTCAAATTTATCACCGACGCCGTTTGTACTAGCATTTCCGTTTCCCTTTTCTTCTTCTGTCGCCTGCGGTTATTGTGGGTTCTGGCACTTGCCGCTCGGCTAGGACAGGTGAACATCGAGGTTTTTCTTTAGAAGGCTGATTATCGAGCGAACAACTCTTTCGAAAGAAAGGTACCACAAATATCGTTTAAAATTATGATTAATTAAATTGATATCTTTGTTAACCAGCGCTCCGAGCGCTCGATCAACAGATACTGGACGGGAATGGGCGTAGGTTTTAAAAAAGAAATTTGTTCACGCTCAATCACACGACATGTGTGACTACCGTACCGACGTTCATAGACTCGGTAAAATTAAACTAAAACCGCGTTATGCATAGTGGCACTTTTTATGAGTCTCGCGGGATCTTCAAAGGGGAACTACTTCAAAGCGGGGCCACTATGCGCTCATTGCCCATTTCTTTCTCAGACAGTAGTTTCTCATAAAACATATTTCATTGGCACTGTGTACCGAGTTCGTGTGTTGGGAAGGTGTTCTTATGATTTTAGAACCACCGGATTGAATTGGTAGCGAACGACGGGTATGCGCCACTTGGTATGGAACCGGCGTGCATGAACATAAATCCGAAAACCAAACGTGATGCATGTTATGGTACCGAAAATAACAACATCAACTGGCCCTTTCAGACGATGGGAACCTACCCGGTAAGAGGGAAAAAAAATTAAACGTTCTTTATGTTGAGTGCCTGTGTGCTTTATTGATCGGAATCCAGGTTCTTGGAACTAAAGCACATGGCTAATTATTTTTTTCAAACTAAATTCGATTAACGCTTACTTAAAAAAATACAAAATTCGAATATGATCGTCGTGGTTGTGAGAATTGCAAAACTTCTACTCCTCTCATCTCGTTCGAGGATCGTGATTACAGCTTAACACATATTCGTCCCCATCGATCGTCCCCAATGCAGTAGCCCGTACGAAAGACGCTAACCAAATGCACAACTGCACACTCATTAATTGCATACATGCGCCGATGTTCTCTGAGGAGAAAAAAACAACAAAATCTTCACCGGGCGTACGAACCGTTGCCGGGTTTTGTTGGCGACAATGAGCCACACATACGATTGATCACGAATTAATGTTGCACTGTAATGGCTCCCTTTTTTTCCTCGCGCTCTCCATCCAACACAGCCTTCTCCTGCGTTGGGTAGTGCAATAAAAAATTGCTTTGCATTTGGTTTGGTAGGTGGGGCAGAGAAGAAAATAAAGAAATTTAGACAACCGTACCGCACATCCGTACATGGCGCACGATACGCCTTAAACGCATATTTTCCCGACCAGCTGCATTCCGGTGCACACACTCACACACACTTTGTTGAGACCCACCGGGTATGAGGAGAGGCGAATCGATTTTCTCGCTCTCTTTACCACCCCCTTTGTTCCCTCACAAACCCCCCATTGGGTACAATGTACGATCGAATGACAAATTAAATGCACTCGTGCGCTCGTGCCCCCGGTTGGTGCATCCTTCTTGTAGCGCACGGATAAAAATAACGCACTACGGGAATGTTGATCGGTTTTTGATATTTTTCAATTCGATGTAAATAGGATCCGTGTCCTCCCCACCGTCGTCCATTCCACACCCATATCGTCCACTTCTCGTCCCGTGCGATCTGTCATCGCGTTCGGTGGCTACCGGGTTCAGATCACGGACGTGCGTTCGCTTAAGCCCCGAATGATGCCGTTTTACTGATAATTATAGAAAAACTGAGCCATCC
>AXCM01002153.1:0-34181 GCA_000473375.1 Anopheles culicifacies | reverse complement strand
CCGCAACAGGATAGTCAGTCCTGAGTACGGGGAACGGCCCGAATGGGATTCGAATCTCGGCTCTGCCCGTTCGAAGAGCAGGCCTCAACAAAAAAACAGTTATACTGTAAATGCCTCAACAAAAAATTCAGCTTCATGGTCTTATGCAGGTCTCACTTTTGACATTCTCACACTGGCACATTGAAAGATACATTGAACAAAAAGAAAAAAACAATTTTAATCACGGTTTGTAATGGATAGCTTTATCTTCAAACATTACATATTGTCCATTGATCAATAAACATTCCCTCCCTGATGGTGAGTATGTCTAGCGTCCAATAGTAAGCAGGGCGGTTGGTTACGGTTATTTCTGTGAGTTACAAATATTTTTCTCTAAAATCTTCTATCTGTTTCATCGCGAACGTTGCCATCATGGTTGCCTTCTGCTGCGTTTCCTTATCGCTCAGGTCACGTATGCTAGCGAACGATCGTGCATTGCCGACCCATTGATTCGGTAGATTAACCTGTAAAGAGTGAGAAAAATCAGGACGATACAGAATGACGCAAAGTATGAGTGCGTGGAATGATTATGCCGTCGTTGGCTATTTGTTTACCTTATGCCGAGCGATTGAACGTATGATTAAAATTGCTACGTAGCACGTGAAATACAGCGTGAAGTACAGCGGCACATACCAGAGCGTACGACTGAGGTAGTAGTAACTGTAATTTTTGAGCCTAGGCGTTTCCGGTGGTGGAGCAGGTGTCGTCGTCGGTTCATCGTGATGGTGGTGGAAGTGGTCGTGGTCATAAATAATATCCGGATAGTGATCATGGTCAAAGCCAGACAGGTAGGGAAAATCATGATCATGGTGATGATCGTGCGAGTGATCATGGTGATGATGATCGAAATCTGCATCCATTCCGGAAGGTCCGGTAGGTGGCCCATCCATTGAGGGAGCGCTCATCGCTTGCATCATCGGCATTGCCATTGGAGGCATTTTGTTAGGCATCATTGCCATCGGTGACGCTGGTGCTGTTTGCATTGGTGGTCCATTATCTAAAGTGTAGTATACGGAAGGTTACAATAAGTTGGTGTATTCGGTGGCATTCATGTCTGCAAGCGCACTACTCACCAGGATAGCTAGGGGGCAAATATTGTGGCTTACCCGGACCAACCGATATGGTTCCGATGGCATCATCACCTGGAATGCCGGAAGCAGGAGGAAGATAGCTGGTCACAGCGTTGTTCTGTCTTGGGGGATTATTCGCGGGAGGTAGGTATTGGGATTGTACATTCGGGGGAAATTTATACCAATCCACCGGCAGTACGTAAGGCTGCATGGACGGTGGTGTCTTAGGTGGACTTAAATTGGCCGGTAAATGCGGATTGCCAGATGGAGGAGGAAGGTAACTAGTTACGGTTGCTTTTGGAGATTCCTTCCCCACTGGCGGAAGGTAGTCGGAGTGTATGTTGGGAGGAAATTTGAAGGTGTTCCCTGTAGCGGGGTTATTTGGACGCATGCTGGCTGTATACAAAGGTTTCATATTGGGTGGTGCTTGTGGATCACCGGACGGTGGCGGAATATAGCTAGTAGCCGAGTACGTTGGCAAAATCTTTCCATCGGGTGGTAAATAGCCAGACTGCGTGTTGGGAGGGAATCGATGCAGTTCATTCGGTCCAACTGAATCGGTTGCCGGATTGATTCCGTCATTGTTCATGACTGGTTTCAAATTAGAAGGTGCTTTAGGATCACCTGAAGGAGGCGCCCCGTAGCTTGTACCCGTGTGTTCCGACGAGTCTTTGTCCATCGGCGGCAGATAGTCGGAGTTTACATTGGGAGGAAATTTAAATAGCTCTGCCGAACCTTTATAACCCGCATGATCTGAGTTGCCATTCACATCGGGCACGGTGATATCACCCGAAGGTGGTGGCAAATAACTAGTTACAGGATGTTTTGACCGTTCGGACGTAGCAGGTAGATAGCTGGCATTGGTATTGGGTGGAAATTTGAACCAATCATTGGGTGGTTTGTTCATGATGGGATTGGAAATGGTTTCATCGGATGTGTTCTGGGTGGGACGTTTCATTTCTTGGGCCATTTTTACCGGCGGCAAATATCCGGAATGGGAGTTAGGTGGGAATAGGATAAGTTCAGAGGAGGAGGAATCCATTGTCGAATTCGAATTCGGCGATTCGGTGGATTGAGATGACGATGAATCCTCACCAGAGTTTGGTACGGGTGTAGGCATAAAGATTGCCTGGCCCTGCATTCCAGGCGACGCCGGTGCTGGTGGACCGTTGGCTGCCGTGCCTGGTGGTGCCGGCACACTAACCGGACTGTTATCGGATGCAGCAGGTCGCAGCACGCCCGGTGAAGGAACACTGACCGGACTGTTAAATGACGCTGCCGGAATGGATGCGAAGGGTGCTGCGGGCGGAAGAAGACAGTTAAGGGAAGGTTATACAAGCAGGAAGCTTGATGGGGTAATGTGTTGGCACGAGTGTTACCGGATTGGACGGTTTGCTTTTGCTTTTTTAGTTTGTAGATGGTACCACCGTATGCTTCACCGGGAGCAAATCGGTCCATTGCTGTAAAATAAGTTGGAAAACAAAAACGATAAAAAGTTGTCTACACACATTTCTTCCCACAAACGTAAACGTGTCCGAGGAAGTGAGCGTAAGAAAATACCCAACGTGTTTATCTTACCTACTGGAGCGTTGTAGTACGGTACACTGTTGGGACTGTTATTGGAATAGCTCGGATAGACAATGTACTTGGGCGATTTGTAGCCCGAGTTCGGTCGTGGAACTTGCACGGGTTTCGACAGGAAATCGGGATGAATCGAGAACGGGAAGCTAGGTCCACTGCCTGCGCTGGAAAACCCTCTACCGGATCTTCGGTACGCGAGAGCGAGAAATCACAAGGAAGGAACAAAGCAGACGGGCATTCATATTAGTATCAGAAGCGTTCTAGCGGATGGAAGAATTTTGGGTTATCTTACGATTCACTAGCATCCTGCAGCGTATCACTAGCTGCAATTGGGTGCTCCTGTGTGGCATTATGTTGCCGGGCTTCCGATGGAGAGGGATCGCTCGAGTATGAACTGTAAACGATCGTTTTCGGTTCACTGTGGCCGAGCAGCTGCATAAACACCAGTAAAACCACGGACCGTCTAATGTAACCAATGATGGTCGGCATGATTTGTCCTGTCTGCCAAACGATTTTAGCTGCTTGTAATTTTCACTTTTCTTTTGCACACAGTACTATTCCCTACTATTGTCTGGAGTTGTGTCTTTTACAATTCACTGTACAATGCTGCTACTCACTCATTACATCCACCGTAACAAGGAACGTCTTATCGCGAAGTCATCTTCAGATGAAATGAGCATTAGCCGTCTGGTGTAAACACAGTAATCGCTCCTGGTACCGATCGAGGTTCGAATTATTCGTGAGCTTGTCCTGAACCAACTCCCGCCGTTTCGCCAGCCTCGTCCGGACGGTCGGAAACGTGACAAATATTTTCTGGCTCGTTGAATGTGGGCCAAATCGCGTAGGATAGCTTCTTCGTGCAGGGCCGACAAGATGACCCGATTTTGAAGGTGAGAGGTGCTAATCAATGCTAAAGTAGCTACGTTCTTCTTCTAGGCAAGTGTCTTCCGGTAGCTTTGCATGCTCTAGTTCTTGCACTCGACTCGCAACACATTGCTTCTTTCAGTTAGCAAAAAAAAAAAAAAAAACGTGTGGCCAGTTGGGCGATGGTTGGATGGATGGATGTTGGAACCAATAGAAAGTTTGATGGAGATGATCTACGGAAATGTTCTCCTTCTTATCGATGGGGAGGAGAATGTCTGACCCATATGGGTTTCGGCGGCATAAGCGAAAGTGCACCATTTCTAACGCGACCCATTAACTGTCCGACGTGTTGATGCGTTTGAGATACATCACGAACGTGATTTGGTTGGAAATGAACCGTAGTTTAGTTAGAAACTTATCACCACCGTTGCCAATCAACTTGGCAAACATGTACGGCGAAGGAATCTAGCATGAAATGAAGATGTAGTCACTTGAATGAAAGTGTACTGGGAAACATTTTAGTATATCCATTGTAGGAAACATTGTAATCGATATGTTGTCTGCCTTCTATTTATTGTTGTGTATTGTCCTCTGTTGTTAGCTGATGTTGTAGGAGTGGTTGTAAAAAATAATCAAGCGTGAGAGTAACATTGTTTTATTAATTTGCTGTTGGTTCGGCTGCATCTTATAATTTAATTTAGTCAAGCAACGAGTTAGTATATAAAATCAAGAAGTACTAAATACATATTAAACCGAACGAAAATTGTAACAAAACTTGTGTGCATAAGTAAAGAATATTCTATTTAATAAATATATATTTTATGCAGTTTAACGAAGTTATAATTCTCATGGTAATTTACCATTTCCTCGAAATTATGGAAAATGCAGTTGTAAGGGTAGAAGAATTTGTTTTATGAACATGACAATTTTTCTCGATTACCGTTGGATGAACATGATTGTTTAAATATATCCTTTCAGTAAATTATTTAATAAATAATTTATAACGTTTACTGTGTAATCAACAAATTCACTAAAAAATCATTTAATTTATAAAAAATTGTACAAGTATGTATCGGTGCCATTTTAACCATTTAATCAACATGTGCATAAACGTAATGAAGCTATTTGTTCAATGTTCATTTTACAATGGTCTTGCAAACAAATTCCCATTAAAGCGTATACCAAAGCACAATTTCGAAACATTTATTATGAATGAATTTGCTTACATATCACTATTATCAAAATAAAAAAGGGATGTATGTGAACATTTCCATTTTCATCAAACCTTTCCCGATAACGTTTGGGCCGTCTTCATGCGTTGATGGGTTTAAAAATAAAAATAAAATCTCGACATCGAGATTGATCTTTTGCTGTATTGCCTGTTGGCAAAGTGGTGATCACAAATATGGCATACGCAGAAAATATCTACCCAAACATGCACGGACGTATAGTCACTGCTAACGTTCGGAATGAAAATTATATCAATCAATGATTTTGGTTTTTTTAACATACCCATCGTGTCATTCGGTTTATTTGCACAGATTTGTTTGCCTAGTGTCCGTTTTTTTTCTCCTCCGATGACCGTGTTTGTGAGCGTATGATGAAAGTGATTTTTTTTGTGTGTGCCGATGTGTCCATTTTTCGAACCCTGATTGTCCGCGGGGATGTGTGTCAGCTGTGTGAAAGCCTGGGCGATACGCATTTCATGTATGCGTCCGGGTGTTCCACATCGATGAATGATGCTGTTGTAGGCGGTTACAGATTCGTGCGGTTTAGGAAATGGGCGAAAATAAATCTATGTGTGTGTGTGTGTGTGTGTATGCGTATTCGGAGAGTCCTTTTTTTTGTTTGGTTTATTTGTGTGTGCACTTTAGTATGCTGTGATTTACCGCAAATTAGTGGCCAATGATTCCGTTGTACAGTTGAAAGGTATATCCCAACATGATGGACGGCGGTCTCAATTTATGGTTTTCTCATTATTGTGTCGGGGCTGGCCTAACGTGACTTCTGTTTCAGCTCCCTGAAAGAGTTTAATCAACGAAAATTCGAATATTTCCAGTGCCAATAAGTACCGTGCTTAATGAAATGCAAAGGTGTTATCTACTCGCCAATCGTTTCGGGCTGGCGTTGGACACGTACGCAAGGTGCCAACATTTGACAGCAACATGAATATATCGGTCAAGTTAGTTTGTAAGGGTAGTTTGTTTCTTCTTCATCCACGGTTTGATGCCCGATGCGGTGCTGTCCAACGGACACGAACGTGATATTGGGCTGGCCGCGTGATTACACCGCTTCCGGCGAGAATTAGAATCGAAGGGCTTGATTTATGCCGAATTCCTGGACGCACGCTGGTGGAATAGGGGGAAGTCAGGCGTACAATCGGATTAACAAATGTTACGTGCTTTCCATCACGGCGTGATGATGCGTGATTTTACTACCAACAAAACGTGACCCCTAGCGTGCTGAGCTTAGGGGTCGGGAAAATTATTAGCCTTTTTCCACTAGTGACTGTGGTTCCATTTGTCCAATGCTGTCTATTGATTTGTTATGAGAATATATAACAAAACTTTGAGTAAATTGGAGTAAATAAACCTATGTTAAGACAATGATTTATTAATTAACTCAACATTTCAAACAAACAAACCCAATTTCCCAGTGAAATATATTTTAGAATGTTTTAGAAGCATAGAAACTTTCCCCAGTTTTTTTCTGTGTTTGTGTGTGTGCATTTGCTGGTCGACTTCTATCCCGATTACCTGTTCAAACCATTTCAATTGCTGGGAGATCCGGTCGGCGGAATAGAAATCAGTTTACGCCGGAAGCTGACACGTTTGGCACATCTGTTAGATTGCTTCTCGTAGCCATCTCCCAACGTCCAACACATACCGATGTCCCTATTCCGTTGCCCGCCCGAAACGTTGGCAGTTGTTCGGATGTTTGAGTGGTTTGGTTGATGGGAGTCCATTCCGTCTGTCTGTCTATTCTGTCCGGTCACACTGGACGGTGGCATAGCTGTGATGTTCAAGAAAAACATGTTTCATTTTCTCTCCGATGACCAAATCGATTTACGAACCGTTTCGTGAAAATTGAGGAATCTTTCGTAATTGAACATCCGGATGAGACCGAAAACGTTCTGGAACCTCCTTCGTGTGTATGTGTGTGAGCGTTTGAAATTGTTTGGGTGGTTTTGCATCCATGGCTTAGCGTGCATGTGAATCGTCGAGTGCGATTGAGAGGAAAATAATGTATGCATCGTCGTCGGGCTGATAGACACAGCCTCACCTGGCCCGGAACCCCAAAAAAAAAAACCCTCGCTCCTCCCTAGTAATGGGTTGCTGATTGAAGATTGAAGGGTATCGGACCTCAAAATAACCATTCCCGGCTTAGGATCAGCATCAGCATTCGCTATCGTTGGTTTGTTTCCCGTACACCATCTCGTATTCGGAACATTTAGACGTCAAACGTAAAAAAAAAAATACTCGTTGGAAATGCGCCAAGAGTTGAAATTATTTTATTAGCTCAGCGACGTTCATCAATCTAACGGCGAAGGATTGATACAAATAGCGAGATTGTCTGAGTTCGTACTAAAACTTCCATTAAGTACGTGTGTGAGAGTGCAAGAACCGATGGCGGAATAGCAGCAAGGCACAGGAATAATAAACGAGCGGAAATCAACCCACACCGACCGAAAGGCAGGAAATTGCACTCTGGCTACGTCTAGACCGTAGACGATAGGAGATAAATTAAGTTATCGAGGAATGTCTAGCTGTGCAGTGATTGAGATCGTCCTTTAGGCAGATATTATGTTTTTTGTTGTTCTTTCTACCATCAACAATACTTATCATCTGTAATTTGTGAAATTGTTCCCGCGTTGATACTATGCACTGTTGTAACATTACGAAAGCACTAACAGAAATTATAAAAAAAACACGATAAAAGGAAAAGCATATGGAGATAAAAAAAATTCGAGCAAACTTTCACGGCCTGCATGAAAATCGTAGACTGTGACGACCGAATGAGGACCAAAACCATGCTAACGTGTAACAAGTGACCACCATTAAACTGGGTTAGATGATCGCACTTCTTCACACACAGCCACACAAAAAAGCAGCCCACAAAACGCGTGAACGCTTTCTGCTGCTCCCGGTACTCAGGTGCTAATGAGAACAGCATATTCTTGGTCTCTTTTTGTTGGTCTGTAAAGTGGTACCCCGATTTCAGGACGATAACTTAGCGGGCAGAGGCTTTCGGATGGTGTAGTTACAATCAGGCACTTCCCGGCGTAGAACGTTCTTCGGAAGCGGTGGCGATAAAATTGAGAACCTGCAATCAGTGCCCAGTATGTGTTAGACCAGTGACTGTAGGACAGAAAACGGGGTTTTTGTCACTTTGTTTTGGTAATTTTTTTTTAAAGTTATTTGTGACAAATCGAAAAGTTGAGAATTCCCTTTAGTATAATAAATAATCCAAAAAGCGCCAAGTGAAATTATGTAAAATTAAACACTATTTTTAAGTGCCACAACGGTGTTTCATGCATAAACGATTCACTAAGATGAGGTACTCGATAACACTGTACTGAAACCTTGCAATCAAAATCCTCTGACGGCAAGTGACACTTTAAAGTGTTTCTAAATTATTGACGGCGGAAGCAAGCAATCGACGACAAATCCCGGTTAAAATTTTCGAGTACAGAAACTGTAAGACCGCAAACTACCTACCATCGCAAGGTCCTTTTACCAGTCAGCTCAAGAATTCTTCAAGAACACACTTGAAGCAGTGTATCAAGGAAAAAGGGAAAAGTTGTATCTACTCGCACCTTTCGCCACTCGTCATACCGTGCGCTCGAGCAGCGGACATTGAAAATCTGCATCGGATCGTGTAGAAAAGCGAAGGAGATTAAGCGTAATGATGGCCAGAAGTAGTTGTAGTGCTGGACTTGGTTCAATGATGCAGCTGCTGCTCGTTCGGTTCCTGCTGATGGCCGTAGTTTTGGTGGCCGTTCTGGACGCGGAAGTGGCCGCCGGAAGCGTCCGTACGGTAACGAGACAAACGAGCGCCAGCGTAGCGGAAGATGAAGATAGCAGCAGTGCAGCAGTGGGCTCATCGGATGAGATGCTGGAAGACGAAAGTTTCGAACAAGACGCCAGTAGACGCAGTGGCGAAAAACAAGACAGCTGGCACGAAAGTGAATCAACAACGGAACCAAACTGGACGGAGCGGGAGGACACGGTGGAAGCTGTAACGGGTACAACGTTAGGATACAGTGCAGTAGCGACCACACCGAAGATAGTGCCCGGGCCCGTGAAGCAGTTAAGCCGGTAAGTAATGAGTCGCTAGCAAATGACATTGCGTTTGTTCGCTTGAGTGAACCGAGTTGCTGATAATTTACGATTGTCCCAAAAATCAACAAAACATTTATTGCATTTCTTTTTATAGTAAATCGATATTTGTTTTTGCGTTGTAGGCCGTGTCACTTGGTTTACAGCATTACTAACGAGGAATATTTATTTATAAGGTGTTGTATATTCGATTGCTTTTAATTTGTTGACTCATACGATCCGATAGCAGTGATACGGGCTCGTACAGGATCACATGATACTCGCCCAACCTCAGCTGTGTACGCAGTATTTAAACAACAACGTGTTTGAGCATGAAAGCACGAACAAAAGTTTGTAAATTTTGTTGCACACTTTCCAAAGCGAACTATTCGTCGGTCACAATGGTGCAAAATACCGACGACCGCGAGCCAGCAGTTGCTGCTGGTGCTGTTTGAGTTTCGGCATCACCCGAACGATCATGCACTAAAATCACACCAATTCGTTAAGCTTCAGCACGGACGGGAAAAAGTTATTCCGCCATTTTCCTGTCCAACAGCAACATAAAAAAACACATGGACGAAAATCCACAAAGCTACGGCAATCGTTGAAATGAGTTTCTACCATCACCAGATGGCATCATAGGCGAATACAACGATATGGATGCAAAACTGCATTAGGCATATATCCACACACATGCAAAAAGGAATGCGCACGGGAAAATTGCATATAGAATGTATATCTATGAACATGTGTGTGTGTGTGGGTGGGTGTATGTTTTGCTATCTCTCAAATAAAGTTGCCTAATTACTGCGGAAACTATTCATCAACTTCCCTTCACTGGCGGGTGCGGGTGTTAATGAACTTCGGGTGTCGCGGCAGCATAGTTTTGGTCGACAAATGTTAGTGTTCGGTGCGAATAATCATTCTCGTTCGTATGTTGTACCATCCAGCATGCTTAAAAGGGGTGAGGAGAAAAGGTGGGAGGAAGGTTCACGTGATGATCAGGCAACGACCTGCGAGTGTATCAGTTCGCAGTATGTATGCATAAGGTGTTGAATGGGAAGTTTTATTAATTTCGCTACGACTATAGAGTGTACACATACACACCGTTGCAGTTATTTGCACAATTATGCATTTTGCTAGTTTATATTGTGCAGGAAAGTATTTATACACCGGTGCAGGAACGGGTGGGGACAAATTGTGTAGGAATGCTAGTTGAATGGTTTCCCGACAGAGTGTTCTTCGGTACGAGCGATTAATGAACGATCTGTTTCAATAAACCGCTCTTCCCATTCGCAGAGAGATTATCGCTCGAGATAGAGCAAACGGAAGAACCAGCAGTACGAGTATTACTACATTCACAACTAATCCTCTCCATATTACATCAATTCCTAGAACTAGCCGTTCGCATGGCAGAAGGTGTGATTTTTTTTGCAACGTTCCTTTTTACATTTTTATCCCCAGTCTTAAGTTTACCGGAAATATATCATATTTTTGATCGCTCATAATCCAAGCTTTGGAAATTTTTCATCACTATCATGAATCAACATAGACATGGTGCATAAAAAACAAGTTTTTATGATCGTAAAGCGTTTGATATATAAAAATACAAAAAAGCACCTAGAACATGGCCGCTCGGTTGTAGTGTTTGTAATATTTCCAGCAATTAATGTAGAATCGTACTTCCTGCCCTTGGAGAAACGATATTGAAGTAATGCATCGAAAAGCAATTTTACATGAAAGACAAAGTCCAAAAACTGCGCAGACTATCGCGGTTCAGGAGAGTCGAGCAGGAGTCTTGAAAGGAGTCTCCGTTGTCCAGGGTGCATTGAAAGGAATGTATCCTTCATCTTTAGGTTATCAAGGACCCACGGAATCACACCCAAGTAGATTCGATAAGTCCGCTAGATGCCATTTGCTAGAAGCAACTCCGACCTTTAGGTGCAGCGAGTTGGGGTCGGAATAGCTTCCAAGCAGGCCCGGAAGATTCCATCCGAACTCGCTTATTGGATTTTGGAGACCTACACGATTCGTTGCACTTACTACTCGCAGGACATGATATGTCCATTAGATGAATTATAACAGCTTTTCCATTATCCTTTCACACATAGTTCATCTACTCTAATGTTGTAATGATTATGGAGCTGAGTTTTTTTCTTCTTGGATGGTTCCATAACCTCAAAGGTCTTCCAGTTTCAGTCGAAGGGTCTGCCATTTTTGGTTTACATGTCTTGAAATTATCCGCAACAGGCTAATCAGTCCTTCAGTACTTCAGTGACTATGATGATCATCACAACTTGATCTCAGGCCACAGTGATCCAGAGATTCCATATGTATGGTTGAACCAGTCTATAAGTTTTTGAGTTATAAGGTTTTGAGACAATGTAAAGTAGTCAGATTAAGAATCGACGAGCCCAATGCCGCTACTATGGGAATTGCAGCAAGGTTCTTTTGGTTCTCTTAATGACTAATATAACAAATGTAAAACACATACCAGTCAAGCACTGATATTCCAAGCTCATACGTTAATCCTTCCTTGTTTTTAATCAAAACAAACCAGAATGTGTGGGTACCAAATTTTGTTTTCTCAATTATGTGCTTTGTTTGTGGTTGTCTCAATTAGCAAATACAAACAGTTCACGGCGTACACTAACAAGTTGCTCCTGTGCGTGTTTTGCTGTATTAAACCACCGGATGATCCAACTCATTTGGAACACTAATTTGATGGGCAAGAAAAAGTAAAACATTATTTCAACTAATGGAATATATGGTTCATTCTACTAGTAAGCACAGAGTTTCGGAACTCAATCTACACGTTTCGGGCCAAGGGAACCTGCTGCCTAATGCTTGTTGCATGTCACTGACCATAAAATTGCACAGGAAAAAGTCCAATTAATGACAGACTAATGCATATCCGTTCTGGGATGTTCCATTTGCTCCGTTTTATCCGTTCTACGTACCGCTAATGTGACCATCAGTAGAACGTAAGTTTCAGCGACCAGCGAATGCTTGCACGGTTTGGTAGGTGATCTAAATAACGAAAGCCCTACCGATGTGAAGGAAACATGTTGACCCCATATTAACAATCGATCACGCTGCCGGGTGCTAAAAAAGCGTACAAAACTGTGCTTAACGTAATTACAGTACTTGCCGGCGCACCGTACACCGGAAAGTCTCACCTGGATGACGATGATGATGCTCAGCGTAAAGCGGTGTAGTTTAAATGCGTTCACCCCCTAGTTATGGCACCCTGGCTGGAGCTCTACTACACCAATCAAGTAGCTGCCCGCCTGGGGGAAACCAATATGGCTTCGGCGGTGGGATTTATTGTACTAACATACCAATTTGCCATTTAGTAGATTGTAGTCTGGTCGATTTTTTGCGTGTGTGCTTTGTTTGGAATTTGTGATCATGCATGGGGTTTATCCGAAAAAAAAGAAACAACAACGATTCCCTCTGCCAAACGCTTGTACGTAGATTGAATTTAAATTTATGATCACTGGGAATTTAATGTGTACCGGATACCCTGCAATAACAAACATTAAACCACCAGCCTGGGGAAAACTATAGCCCGGTAATGGGAGAGTTCTAAGTAGTGCAGAGCGTTTCACGGTAACCACTTCTGCCGTTTAGATTCTTCACTGCCCACTGTTTGGGCAAGGTTCTGCGGATGTCTGCCTAGTATTTGGATTTTTTTTTCGGACCCCAAATGGCGGTACCGTGATTGTGTGCCATAACATGCAATTGGCGCGTGGTTTTGCGATACCATTCCATGGCAGCGTGGCACCAGCCCCCGTGAGCGTTTGGTGTTGGCTTCTGAATTATTTCACCCTGCATAATTTTCAGCGGATATTCAATTGCACGTGTCCCCGTGTAGTGGGGCGGTCCCACGGCTTATTCAAAGTCCTTGACGGGTTTAATTTGTGGCACGAAAAATTTACCCACCCGGGCAGCAGAGAACGATGGCTTGTACCTCGCTTACCCTTTAGCAGGGGTTGAGATTTAAATTAAACCGCTTAATTTGACAATTACAATCACTAGCCCGCGGGTGGTCCAGTGTGTGTCCAATGTCCGGGGCCGGAACCTCATCCTGCGCGGGAGGTGGCTTGTTCCGGGGTGTAAAAGTTTCGCAAAAAGATCTATTCACCCGTAGCATAATTTGCACGCACGATCGGTCAAACCAATCGCGCTGGTAGGTTGTATTTAATCCCTTTTCCCATTGGCCATTACTCGCCACCTCGTCCGACCTGCAACAAAACTGTGCACATGAAAAGGAAAAAGTGAGCGAGAGAGTGAGAGTAATAAAGGACACAACCGGGTGAGCTTTTAATTTTAATTATGCCGTACATTCATTTATTACAGCGTTCAAAAGAATTGAGTGCTCATGCTATTGGGCAAAACGGAGCTGCAAAAAGGGCTAGGCATCGGGAAGGGAACATCAGGATAACTTGGAAACATTCCCACCCCTTCCAGTCCACCATCTTTTTCCCCTTCTTCGCGAAGGCCCTGATGGACAGGGTGACGAAATGCGTCGGAAGCATGTGGGCTGGATGGTCAGGAATTAATTTTTATCTGATGGCAATTGAAAATTGATATTCAATCGTTGTCTTCACGTACGGCCCTTCCCAGTCACTCAGACCCCAGATGCACCCGAAAGCCAAATCGATTGCGAATAATATATGAAAGTACGGGTTCATAGTTCATTAATTCAAAATTGTGTCCGAAATTTTTTGCGAAAAAAAAATGGCATCCAATCGATCGCGCTCGATTGCTTGCATCATTCGAAAAGAAAACAAACACACCTACAGTGGTGTGCGGAAATAATGCAGCAGTTCTGCAGATATGTAGGATGGCGAAAGATTATGACTGTCTTGATGTTCTTCTACTTTTCTTAATGACATACCTAGATATAATTCTTTTGATTCTTTTGCTAATTTCTTGATTTTACTTTCCTGCCCATAATAAAACATGAAATTATGCATCAATATTTTAAAGTTCTCTTTTAACTCTTGTAACGGTATGGCAGTTCAATTTCGTTTGCAGCGCACTGTACTGTGCTGTTCAATCGCTGCGAAATATTGTTAAGATGCATCAGGCTGGAGGACACAAAATAATTAATCCATTTGCTTAATGCTGTCTGATCTGGGTGGTACAGATGAAACCCATTTCGGGTTCAGCCTCCCGTACAACATGGGAACCATTTTGCACCTTTCGCCCCCGATAGTGTGGCCCCGTATGTACGGGTTGCATTATGATATGGTTCATATACAGCTTTTGTGCTGTGCTTTTTATGCGATCGCAACGGGTTGTTTGAATTTTTCATACGAAATTCAGATATATGCTCTACAGTGGAAGTGTCCCTTTTTGCAACCCAAGGTCAGATAAATATAAATTGAATATCATTTGAATGCATTCATCTCATATATGGGTCGTAATTTCATTCGCGTATCGCACGTAAAAGGTTTGCGCTTCCGGGGGAGATGAGTAGCGCGCGAGAGAGAGAATGAAAAATAAAAATGCCCTTTTCCACAGAACATTGCAGCGCTGTATATGTTTAACAGTGGAAATCAAGCTGAACCAATGCACTGGTGCAACCGGTCAAGGGAAGTGTCCCTTCAGTCAAGAGTACGCGCCGCACTTGTGTTGCTGTAGCGCGTCGTAAATAAACAGGTGAAATATTTATTGAATATTCAACGAATCACACACAAATACTCCGGTGCAGTGACAAACATGACGCATCGGGTTATTGATCCATTCTGATTCCCGCAGGTTTCCTGGGTACTTGGACGAAAGTGTTTCCAATGGTTGTAATGGAACGACGAATATTTGAGCATGATGTGCGCACGGAACGAACGGAGTCCCGATGCGTGGAATCTCCTATCGTAAACGCTCGTCCTGAAGCATACCGTTCCTTTAAAAACCAACAGTAACAAGCGTGTACCATTTCACGTGCAGGGAGATATGCAGGACGCATGCAAGATATTAATTATCATTTTGGTTTTCCAATTTGCCTTTTGTAGCTGTAATCACGAACGGGGAGCTCGCTGGCAAGTGGCACGGTTAAATAGGCTCAAAGAGAATCGTACACAGGACACGACCAAGCTTCAATCCATCTAGCTGTGCATAATTCATTTCCCCATAGCCCATTTCCACTGGCGTACGGGCACGGCTATCGACGACAAAAATGCGCTAATTCAAAAAGCGTCCAATGTTGCGTCAATACCGTGTTCGTCAATAGCGCTCTAAATAAACATGCACTAAACTCATAAAGCCAAACATACACTACTGCCCAGCGCTGGTAAAGTGTAATCATAATCACGCTTTTGATGAAATAAACATGCGAACGGGTCTGGTGGTTGCGGAATCCTTTACGCAGGGCGGGAATGCGGTGATTGGACTTTCGGGAAAGTTTAGTCAAATTAATTACTTTTATGGTGTTATTTAGGGACGGGTGTTTGTGTACACAGTTTCAAAATTGCATCCGTGTGCCGTCATGCAAAAGCATTGCCGATTATCCAGTCGATTTAATTTCCGTGCGGCTTTACCGACTTTTCAAAACGGCCGGGCAGAGCGTGCCGGACAAGTTTGGCAATTCCTACGATACGCCTTTGCCATTCTGCATCCGGCAGTGATGTGTATTATTATTATTCACATAAGAACGTTCCTCCCTTATGCTGCTGTGATATTGGTTTTCTTATCTTTGGGGCGAGAATATGGCTGCTCGGTAATTGGCCAAGGATACCTCGAATTCATTTGTTTCAATTTGTGAGGATGTTGCGTTATGGTACGGCACACCATTGCGGGTGCGGGTACGTGTGTGGGTCTGATAATAAGATAATCCCAGGAAGGATGCGAGACTAAAAATCGATCGAACGGAATGTGCTGTTGTTGGTGCTGTACTGGTGATAGGAGTTTTTTGTTTGTGCTTCACTACCTCCCTGCGTTACGTTGCTTGTTGCTGATCACTGTTCTGTATTTTTGGAGCACGTACCAATCCCAAAGACCCCCGATACATTCCGACGCAACATTATCAATTAACATAACCACAACATGCACTACGCATCGTACATACATGTGTTCAGCGAAATGGAAAAACCTAGCAAAGTCCACTTCCACCGGTTGGAGTTGCCTTATAATGTAGGTGCTGGAGAAAATGGTGGAAGGGGGAGGTGGGAATTGGGAGCAGACCTCATTGGGACCGACCAGGCCCGTGTGATCCTTTGAACTCAAATCAGGATCATAATCTAGACCGTTAGTCTCACCCCATAAAATGATGATTTTCGCGGTGGAACGAAACCGGGGTAGGTTTTAGTGAGCGAACCTGCTCTGTGTGTATGTTATGTCCATCCTTAATGTCCCAATCCCAATTTGGTATTCGGTTACGGTTCGGTTGAAACAGGGAGAGGTTTTTCTTTCATTAGCCTCATTAACTCCTGCTCCCTGACAAAACGTACAACCGGGGTACGGTGGTGATGGGTAGGGCAACATTTTCTGCACAACCGCAGTGAACCATAATGAAGCTCTTTGGCACGACCCGGAAGTACCTTCAGGAGATTTAGCCCTCGTTTTGCACGGATACCGCTCGGACACACTGTCTCCACATACTCTCGCAAGAAGGAGCAACAGCACAAATGTGACACTTGGGAAATAAAGGGAACGAGGCGAGGGGTTGTTTCGGGTCATTGCCATCGCGGTAGGCACTTTCTGTGTACATTCATTATTTCTAATAAAACAATTTGAGAAACTGAATTAAATTTTATTTATTGTTATTATCGCTTAATTCTGTTTGCGCTTTATCTTATCTGCTCATTGGCCAAAAATTGTCGGCAGTCTTACGTACAACGGCGTACGGCAATGGCAACGGATTTGCCGCTTGTGTGTACCATTTTTGCAGACAAAAGTTGTGCTGTTGGATTAGGGCCAGCCGTGTGTGTGTGTCAACCGTATGAATGAAGCTGAGCACTGGTTTCGGGACTACCTTTTTGTGTATACTGTTAAGCGACGTTAATACAACCCTGGCAATCATAAAAATATGATAACGTACCTATGAGAGCACTGTGGCTTAGGCGGTTACGGTTTGCTTATGAAAGGGATAATTGTTTGAATAAATATTTTGCGAGTTTAAGCTTAGTTTAAGCTGATGCAAAATTTACTCTTTACAGACAAATGATTCAACAGTTTGGTCGCATTGTTCCTATATGGAAAAATTGATATCGATCTTTTCCGATTCAACTACCATTGAATCTTGAACTATTCTACCACCGAACATGTTATCTGTCTGTATATAGCCGAGAAGCATTTCTTTCCGTATTTGACCTTATGTTCTGATGTCATCCATCGTTCTAGCTAGAGTATCATTCCTTCCTTACCAAGCGCTGCCAGATGGAATAAGTCTTCCCGTCGAGCTAACTCGTTTCTTCTCTTCTTTTTTTTCTTCAATCTCTTTTTCAACTTTGGTGTTCATGTTCGCGAATTTTCGAACCTTCTGGCCCGAAAGCTATGAACAAGGCTTGGAAGACTACGACGAGGCGGCGGACCGTGAGGAACGTGAGCAGCTGCAGAAACGTACGGAGCAGAGTGGCGAGCAGCAGTACAACAATATGGTGAAACCGATGCTGACATTATTTAATGTGATAAGCACAGTTTTATCGTCCGGAAGATCAATGCGCACGATGGGAACGGGCCGAACGCTGGCCACCGAGCACGGCAATCCTGGCGACGGTGGCAATAAAACCGAGATCATCACATTTGGCGAAAAATCAACAAGCGGCGCCAATGGCACCGGCGGAGGTAATGAAAATGGTAATGAATATTTTGAATGCCTAGCATATTTCCCGAATGCAGCATACGGTACGGCACGGCTTTGCATGCTGAGGAACGATTTTGCTAATGTTTTTCGGCCGGCTTTGTGGCATGGCGTACGTGTGCGTGCCGGCTTGCTTGCGAAGGAAGACACTTGCAGAATTCAATGAGACACTGTCTGCCGTGGGGAGACCGTGGGCCTACGGGATATCCTTTTACCACAAAAACGCTCCACCATAGCTTTATCCCATCGGTTTTGGAGAGAAAAAGAAACCGTACATGCTTCGAGCGCATAAAATATGGCTTTTGCATAAGAAGAGACAAAAATGCTTGGAAAATAATGGATTTTTATTAGATCCTTTTATGACCGTTGGCAAATATTTTCAACCAAGGGACATTAAGTTATTTGGGATGGTCGGTATTGATGTGGTTGTTTGATCCTGGACGCTATAAATATGTTCCGTGTTTGAAGTTAAACTCATATTTCTGGAACACATTTCGTAACAAACACATGTTGATGGGAGAAGTGTAATATGGCACGAACATGGCGGAGGGGTGCAATTAAAATATATCCATAAATACAATTCCTGGAAAGCAGTTTTCAATATACAAACACAAAATTGCTAAAAATCAAAATCACTCCAAAATCATCGCTGACAAAAACAGACAGGAAACAATTTTCATTTAACCCTCAGTTGGTTTACATTATGGTGTTTATTAGTTTTCTGCTTTATGCGACGCAAAACCAATACAATATACGCTCACGCAAAGAGTTATAGCATGCATATTCCGGCATCACCACTACTCATTCAAAAACTAAATACACTCGCTCGTTGGGGCAGTTGCACTAGAAATAAATTGAAAAACTTTAACACATTCCTTCAATCCTGTGTGCCTGCGATCACTGTATAAGGTACAAATGCTTCAACACACATTCAACGTTCAGGCACATTTGAATGATTCTATATTTATATACGTAACCTTACCTACCAGTTGACGATGGTGGAGAGAAATAATCTTCTTGCATATGTGTTTAACCACAAAAATGAAAAACTGTTGCAAAACAAAACAAAAAAAAACCTTAAGCTCCTCATCTCGCTTTCCATCAGCGGCGAGCGTTAGTTTTCGACAGAGCTTGATCTCGAAATGAGATAAAGTTACAAATTAAAAACTTTCCACCAACCATCACGAAATGCATTCACGGTGTCATGCTTTATGCTATTACTTACCATCAGTCCACCGGTGTGGATTTTCTCGTGTAAAAATGTCCGAGTGTGGGGCACGGTGTGGAATGGCGGTGGCAAAAATAAAAGTATATTTTGGAGCTTGATTTCACTGCTAGGAGGGGGCGTTGCCTATGCCAGGCGAGCATACTCGTATGCTTACATACAGTGTAAAATTATACCATGGGGTTTGAACTGTTTGGTTAAGCTGCATACCACTGCAACTTTAGCGGGAATAAAGGATGAGATTTTAAACTTGCTATAAAAATATTACATGTAGTTACGAGAAGTGTGTGTTAGAACCGGTTTGGGGACATTTTTTAAACTTATGTAATAGAGATGAGAATGATCACTCTTTTTAGTGAGTTGAGCCAGACAATAAACTCTCACTCTTTGAAGATTCATAAAACAATTGTACTCATAGCTAATCTTTTAATAGCTCCTCTTCTGTGTCAAGGCACACACTTTGTGCACTAACTTATTTTTTAGTTCGCTATAATAAGTACCTCTCTAAGACATGGCCAGGTCGTCAATCCATTTTTAGGATACTCGGTCTAAGGCTGCATCCAATCATCCTCAAGTCAACTTCTCCTTCCAGTTATAAAGCTCTCCTGCGCCTCTGTACTAATTAGTGATTCATTATTTAGCATTACAATGAGATCACTAGAATGCGATATGGTTCACTATCCGCCTATGTGGTACTTCCAAAATTAAATCGTTACGAGAAAGAAGAGATGTAAAGAGAGTAAACTTGCGTAAAAGATCATCAATATTCAAGAACTCCCTAAATTCAGAGGATTGATGATTCCATTCTTTAAGAATCCATTCTACGATCGTGGAAATCACTCCTTCTCTCGCTATCTTGCACTCCATTTTCGACCCATCACCATTACTTTCCCGCCCAGTACTGTGTTCAACTTTTTTACATCTGCACTGCTGATTAAAACCGTGCTAAAAGGTGCGATTTGTGTTTCATTCCAGAAACAGTAACCGCGGTGACAGGTGGACGATACATTAAAGGCGATCCCCTGAATGGATACTACGATTTCGTGATCAGCGAAGGATCGTACAAGTTTTGGGTGGTGATGCAGGTAGCTATTGCACTGAACTAAACTAATAATTCGTCCACAACCATGCAGGTGTGCTGTGTGGTATTGTAGTAATTGAGTTTAGCCCTCAATGTACCAACGCAATTTCTCTTTTTTGTTCTTTTCCCATTTCTTCTTCTTTCGCTTGTGATGATCAAAACATCAACTCCAATTTTCGGTTTCAACCGGTACCGTTTCCTTCCCAACGTGCAGCTCTTCACCGCTGGGCTTGTATTGTACGCCACATTTGCGGCCATTTACTACTCGAAAGTGAGCCCACTCACGTCGGATTACGATTATATCGATTACCTGAACGGGGCACGTTCGTTCGCCGGTGGACGCGCTACGATGGTGGGACCGAGCGGGGGTAGCACACTGTGGGATACGGTGGCCAATAGTCGGTGGTTTGGACCGGCGGCCCAGACGTTCGAGATCGTGTTGCAGGCAATAGAGAATGCACCGAAATGAGAAGCAACACCCGTCCGGGAACGCATTGATATGAAACATTTAATGCATTGATGCGTTGTTGAACGTCCTTGAATGTTTTATTTGAATGTGTTTACCAAACTCGTTACATTATGATAGGTCTAATTGTCGACATAGATAATAAAGAAAAGGCAGGATGAAGAGTAAACAAAAATTTTTACATGCTCATATTAACAGATGACGAATATAACACTACTTTTCGAATACTTCCACAGCTTCCGTTGAGGGTCGGTACATAAAAGGAGATCCACTGAACGGGTATTACGATTTCATCATCAGCGAAGGCTCGTACAAGTTTTGGGCTGTGTTTCAGGTGAGTATGAGCGGAAACGATGCATTGTCGTTCGATTCGAGTACGATTGATCGATATATGCGGATGGTGCTGATGAGAACAAATTGCACATTGCAGCTCGTGACGGCCGCCGTGGTCATTTACTCTACACTGACCGCTATTTACTACTCGAAAGTGGCACCGCTTACGTCGGATTACGATTACATCGATTATCTGAACGGGGCACGTTCGTTTGCCGGCGCTCGTCCGCTGGATGGTGCTGCCCCCGGCAGGCGAACGTCGGGCCGGAACTGGAAGGATGCTGTATCCACCAGCAGCTGGTTCGGGCCAGCTGCACAAGCATTCACGATAGTGATGGACGCGATCGAACGGCAACCTAAATGATGCATCTTAGATGATACGATAGTGTGCGGTAAAAATATCGCCTTCAAATTTCTATGAAATATCCGAACACGGTTTGTAAGTGACAGGTGAAACCCGACCAAAAGCTTGGATATTTCATTGCAAATGGAGGCATATTGAGGTTGTTTTTTTTTACATTCGCGGAGCTGGCTTTCGTTGACTCTGGCGATGTCAACTGTGTAAAAAAATATATGAACGGGTTTGAGTTGTATGATGTAAAGCTTACATTACGAGAAGAAAAACAATACAAAAACTATTGAATAAAGAATGCATTTTATTAATTTTTATCCAAAAAATGAGGAAGTTTTCTCACAGTGAAATATTAAAAAAAAAATTTTCGCCAATTATTAATGAAACTTTCATATAAGCTGTGACAAAATAGTACGTCAGCGAATATATCGACATACAAAACGGTAACTAAATAAAAGCTCAACAAAAAAAAAAGCTTTCGACGTATCGATTGATAAAGCATCAAAAATTGGCATTGTCAGCGTAGTGGATGTTCACTGTATGCATGGTGGTGTAGATTGTAAATTTACATTTTTGTATAGCACGCTGTTGCTGTCCAGCTCGTACATCAGTGCCAATTACAGCAGTTTTCCGAGCTTCAAACGGAGCTAACCGAGCAAACAAAAGTCGAAGAACGAATGGACGGCACACAAAAAATTAGAACATTGTTTGTCAAGAACGTGTACGTAAATGTACATGCGAGCGAGAAAGACCAGAACGAAAGCGAACGAGAATAAGCGAACTAGTAGTGGTTTGTGTGAGTGTTTTTTTTTTTTTGGAGATACCAGTTTCTACCACCGAAGGGCGGTCCGATGTAGGACAAGAAATTAATTTGATTTTTAATTGGTTTTATAATCGAACCCGAACACAAACAATCGAAAACGCGATGTGCAAAACGCGGCGTGCGGCTAGGGCAATCGTTTCATGTCTAGGTATGCGTGTTCGGAGGTGTCGGTATCGACCGAGCGCAAGAACCGTGTGCCGGCGTGCGAGTGCGATCGTCGCGGTGAAACGGTGGTGAAAGTAATGAAGTAATAACGATTCTTCCGCGGTAAACGAAAGCCGCGGTCCCAAGCAAGCAGCGCGGTGCGATTGGAATTTGACGAAAGAGTTTTAATTATTCTCGTGCGTTCAAAGCGGGTTTTCCACGTGGGTAGTTTTCTACCAGCGGCTCGGTAGACGCGTCCAACGACATAACGACGAGCTTCGGGTCCGTTCCTGGCGCTAGCAATCACGGGTTTTTGAAGTGCTGTAGTGCTTTTTTTTTGTTTTGGTTTTGCTCGCTTCAACATGATGTTGTGGTTGAGGGAATAGCTGCGGGAACATGTGGATCAAAGATCTGATAAATTTGCACCAATGATCAGGAACTCGGCAGGTCCCGACGCTAGACCTCTTCATCCTTCCTGTGGGGTGTGACGAGCGAACGGTGCTCGAAGGAGAGTTCGTACAAGTGTTCACCGAAGAAAATAAATTGCTGTAAACAATTATCCCGATTTCTGCTCCACTGCACAAAGCAGTGGAATCGGTGAGGAGTTGAGGTGATAGGGAGTGCTAATTGAATTGGAGCTAGATTGAAATTGCGGTAAATGAGTACGACACGTGTTTCCGCGAGCTAGCACTGTGACAGGGTTGGGTTAAAAGGTTAGGTAACAGTGTCAGATTGGAAATGCAAAATGGCAGAGGTTGTGCAAAACACGTCATTATTCGGAAATTGCTGGAAATAGGTGAAACCCCTTTCTTATATAATGTATATGCGGGAGCAAATTATCCTTTATTACATAAATCATAAACTTATTATTCAGTTTCCGGCGAGAAGAAACACTCTTTAGTTCAAAATTTATTAATCAGTTTACAAAATTGTTATTTGTCGGTATTCTAATTATAATATTGAAGCTGAATGATCTATGCTGGTGACCATTTCCCAGTGATTGACGAGTTGTTTGTTTCCCCAATGGTGGAGATAGAAATCTTCACCCGAACGAATACCGCACGACCGCACGACCTCAAAGCATTTTCCCCATCAGCATTTCAGTATCCTTGCCTGCCAGTTTCCGGTTCGTCTGTCGTCCACCACCGTACCAGCTGAGACATAGAGCACCAACCAAAAAGGGATGTTTTTGCAATCAGCTTGACTTTTCAATTAATCAAAACCTTGTTAAGTCAGGCGACGCGCTCGGTAACCGGAACGCCTTCATGCGCGTAATGAGAGAATTGGATTAAAAATTCGCACCCTCGTCAGGGGTCGGGCAGAGAGGTTGGTGGTATTTTTGTCCCGCGTCTTACAAACTTTTAACCAACATCACCGTCAAAATTAAGCCGAGCAGAGATTTCCTGTTTTTTTTTTCTTTCTTCCATTGGTTATTCACTTCCTCTGTACGAGACTGACAGTGGCACCCGCGAATCGATGAAGACGCCGATGATAACGACACCGACGATAATGATGCGAGAGAGTGTCATCGCCGTTGAGTGTTTGCTGGAATAAATTGAATCACTCTCAGGCAGATGCGCTTTTCCGAGGCCGGCTGGTGACATCTAATTTGTTATTTAAATCATTTCCATCCGAATGGGGTTGGTGTTTTTTTATCGCTAGAGACCCAAACGGCTCCAACAAACACTACAATTTAAAGGTTTTTAAACATTCAAACATTGTTCGGTTCGGTTGTCGAGCTGTGTGCTGTACTGCTTTCGATTGTTGTGTGCCGGAACGAAACGGAATGGAACCAAATTTTGACAATACTTCAAAGCACAAGTGAAAATATTTGCTTTGTACCAACGTACCCCGAGATCGAGGCCATTCTAGCCACCATGACAAGCAAATCTATCATTCAAGGAAACGAAACAAAGTCTCCCGAAATCGCAGGCGGTAAAATGAAATGCATAAGCCAGTAGTATAGTTGACCAGCTGGTATGCAGAGCTATGGTTCTAGCTATCCTTAAAATATTTACACTGTCAACATCCGGCCCGATGGGATCGGGCAAAGGATCTGGCAGGTCTCGTAAAATTTATGACCATACCAAACGGATGATGACCGGCGGCTAGATTTTGTGCACCGACTCCAGCCAAAAGGTAAGGCTATCATCGGCCCGGGATAAAATCTACATTAAGGGATATTTTGTCGTCGGCTTCGTCTGTTGACCAACGTTCGAGTTCCATTCGAAACGTACCGTACGGTAACGACTAGGGACAACCAGGCTGCTCCGCCTATTTACCTGGCCATTCCCCTGCTTGCAAACGGTGATTTATGCTCGAACGCTTAATGGTAGCTTCTTTCGTTTCGGGAAATCATCATATTTTAATGAATCACGTGGAAAATGAAGTTCCAAATCGGTTACGGTAAGCATATTTGAAGCCAAACACATAACGCATGCCTACCCCCACAAACAAACACTCACACGCACCAGGGTTAGACGGCAGGCAACACCTGACTGGCACGGTGACACTAATTACTCAAGCATGTATATTTATTTACTTGCAAAACAGAACCATGCAGCATTGGTCCGGGAACATGGTTTGGGAAACGGCCAACCTTCCCCCCCGGAACCAGATGTCACGGGATTTGCCAATGGAATCCGAGGAAATTTAGTGCAAAAGTATGTTAATTGTTACGGTTCGATTGTAGCTGGAATTAGAATGAAAATTTGATTGCAGCCCACTACGGATGGCTCGAGGCTCTGCATGCCCCGAAGGTGACCCAGGTTGATGTTGATGGTGAGAGACGGTGGAGTCTGTGGCTGTGCCAGCCCTATTGCCGGCACATCGAATTATTTGAGTGCTGTACAAATTCGAGCTAAAACCACAGCATCCCTTGTCCCTGCGTTCGTGTGACGGCAGCAGACGGATGCATTCTACCAGCGCCAGCCGAAACTAATTTCATAAATTTCGGAGTCCTTCGAAACGGGTGGATGGTCGTTTGGTTGTGCCTGTTGCGAAATGGACCGGAGTTCGTTGCGGGACATAATGCTATTTTAAGTATGTGCCGATTGAGGTTTTGCTGAAGTGAGCATGGTGCTGGAAGCGGTAAGCGGCAATACGGTTGTGATTCGTAGCTGCAAGCAGTGTGAAGCAAATACAGGTAAATGGTGTTGTCAAATTATAATCAAAATATTACTGAGTGCTACGGATGACTGTGCCTGGAAACCCGAGAGGCATCTATAATGTCTCGATTCCATTACAATTACTCACAGAAAATATGGAAATGTTAGTGTGCTTACATAAAATACTGTCATATTCATTATTATTAAACATGGACTACTTACATCACCGAAGATTACTAAATGCTTCAGTGGCAAATTAAATCTCCTTGAAATTAAGTTAAAACCATGAAAATCTGCTTAAGTGCTTTACGTGTTCTTATGATGAATAAAAAAAAGGTAAATGCTGTAGATAAGCTTAGCGAATACATAAAATGATTTGAAATATATTCTGTTCTTTTGAGTTCCTTCTCTCTGGTCATGTTCATGTTCAAGAACATGAATGTTTAAAATTAAATAATTTCTTTAATCTTTCTGTACACAAACAAGTTTTAAAACACTCTAGTCAATTTATTTATACATTCATCAAACCAGCCAACGGTATTTTTATTTTATATTATTGGCTTGCCTTTATCATTATCCCACTTATTGTTTTTTGTCACATTTTGTTACTTACATGTTCCACAGAATACAAACGATATTCACAATTTCCCGAAGCAAATTTCGTAAGCTCATTCATTCGAGTAACAAACATACTAGTTAACTACTGCTTAATCCGAAATCACTGTTCACTCTGAAATCCGGGAGCACCAGTTCCGATAATGATTAGGAAGTAGAATGCGTAACTGTATGTATGAAAGTAGCGGACAACACATAGTGTAGAAGTGATGCTGTAACCAGATCATGACGGAACCCTAACCAGTGCTTGAGGTTGTTGTTTTTTCTTTTTTTGTGTTGGAAAACCATACCGCAACTGTTATTTTGAAGCTCCGCAATGATTGGATGTTTCAAGTGCTTAATCATAGCAGCTACTGATAAGTGATCTTTCCTTCAAAGAGGTCATACATACGGGGCTCATGTTTTACTATTTTTTTCCGTCACAGTTCCTATCTAAATCTTTCTTTTTTAAACAACATTAATCGATAGTGATGTAAGAAAAATGAAACCAGTTTCCATCTTTGTATCGATTTGTAAATTAAATTTCCTTCTATAGCCACGCGGCAGTTACGCACAGTGGGGAATGTGTGCAAAACCACAAATAACTTAGTTAAAAGTAGGGCATCAAAAAAAACTCGCTCATTGTTGCAAAATTCCGTTATTGACACGTGATGTCCAGGAACTACGTGTAGTGTTCGTTCTAGATTACGACATACCTATGAATCGTAATCTGGCAACAACCCCTGGCAAACCCCCGTATTGCATCGCTTTCGCGTGCCATTACAAAAGGTACCGTTCTGGGACAGTTCTTCAAGAGGAGAATCATGCAAATCGGAAGCATAAATCAAGCCAGCATCGAATCAAGCGAAGACCAGCCAGTCCCACGCAATCGCCCTTCGTGATCTTATTGTGTACGAGGGACCGTTTTTATTCATTCACCATCACGCCGAACGAGAACTGGAGCTTGCGTAGCCTACCCAAAACTTCCCCTGAAGGTCTGGCAAAAAAAAAAAAAATCCAGAACGATCCCGCTCGAGTACCAACGTGAATAGCGGGATGAGAACGGTTCCCGTGTTTGTGGGTTGGCGGTGTGCAATCATTCTGCATCAGATAACAGTTTACAACAATGGAATATTGTAAGAATTATGGGAATAAATTAACTCATGCTCGGACATTACGGGCACGCTAACGGGTGGCGCTCGTTGAGTGTACCATTGGTCAGCGGGCATCACTGCCCTCGGTGGATGAGCGGATCAAGGGCATCAATTCTGGAACTGGTAAATGGGGGTGGTGGACAGTTTCGGATGAAACTGAGATGATGAATTTTTCCGCGATAACGATAACGCGCCACGCGGTACGGCCGGCCTGATCTATCAACCATCAGACGCTGGGGCGACTAACGACAGCTATCCGTTCCTGCAGCGAATCTGGGGACGTCATCAGTCTGGCGCGGAAACTAACGGCAGATGAATGATTACTTAGCCGAGAAACGGGGTCACTATTGTGCGGTGGAGTTGGTTTTTTTTTTTCGAACCGTGAACCACCGATGCTATGAGAGGATAATATTGCAGATCATGCGTTTGGTAAGGCCAAAATTATAGACTCCACCGTACGGTAAGGGGCACAGGATGTAGAATGTCATCATTTCCCATTGGACACTAGTGGAAAGTAGAATGACAGGGAAAAATGAAAGCAATATTGACACAGTAAACCAGAAATGGAATTGTGGCAGGGAGTATCGCATCCGAAAACAGCCTTTTCATGTAAAATTGAATTCCCAAACGCAGCTCTAACATTTATTCATCGGAACTGCGGTGCCTGGATCGAGTTATATTGGACAAAAAGGTTTTCCAAGGAAATGTAACATTTCTTGCTTTGCATTTTTTATTTGAATTTCCTTACAAGACTAGTTTTCCAGGAAAACTGTACAATCGATGCGTTTGATATCATTCCGTTTAGGTATGCAGTACATGTAGAATGCAACTGCAAGCTTATCCAAATCGTGTTACGTATGCTTGTAAACGCTTATATGCTTCAGGGGTATGTATCGTACCCAGCATGCAAATGCAAATTCTAAATAATTTTGCAACTTTCCATTTACCATCACTTCTCTTGATTATCTGCATTTTTATTACTTCATTACTATCGTGTTCATTGACATTCCCGTCATCATCTGCATCATCATTAAAGTCATCACCAGTGTGCTCGTGTTTGTTTGTGATTAAATGATTAATGTAATAATCAGTAGACCGAGCATATGTTCCATCATACGGCAAGTAATTGTGGCAACAAAATGCGTTTACAACATTGCAGACGTGAAGCCAATCGTGAATGGGACAAAAAGTTGCGTGCTCAACAAAATAAGAGTTCCTTCTCAGACGTTTCCGTTCCCTTCAAGCGGACGAAATCCTTCGCCGAAGCTTCACAAGTGTCAATGATGTAGACTCTTGAAAGTGAACGCACTCTAAACGAACGCAGGTTTCGGAAGGCTGGTATTTTAGTTTTTTTGCGTTTCCTCCCTTAGGACTTGGCTCTAGTCTGATGTTGCCAGCAGTTGACTCATTGAGGTTTCACTCCGTTGAATGCATCCGCTCGGTTTGACTTCGCCGGCTTCAGATGATAGTCCTCTACCTTCATCCTGGTGGCGCACCTACCCGGCCACACCTCACAGAAAAAAAAACGAAACGAAACGGTACTAGAGCTTGTAGCAGACAGAGTTTAAGCGTGCAGCAAAACCCTTAACCGGCTAGGGCGAGCTTTTGTTTTATCAATCCCTTTGTGACGGCTATTCACAGTTATCCGAGAGTGTGGCGCGTAAGAAAGTGTGGCTCTGGGTCTGGTGCGATGGTACCATCGCACGTTCGTGCTCGGTTGATTCTTTACGTTCTGCACGATACACGGTGTGCATGTGTGAGGCAGACTAAACGCGACGATGATGAAATCGGAGACGATACGGAGCTTAATCACTTACGTACCATCGCTCCTGCCGGGTGCCGGAAACGGTGTGCAGCATAAGACGCGCGCGTAGGAGACGTGATCTATCGCTAGTTGCTTCCGGTAAGTTGTCGGTCGATTCCTTTGCCTTACCGTTTGCCGTTGAACTCGGTGCAAACGGTGGAAAGGAGCATCTTCAGGGTTTTCCGTTGGTGCTTTTTTTCTGCCACTGTTTCATTTTACACTTTTGTAATTCCTCTGAGAGGCAATGTGTGACGATAGCATTTGTTGCCGATAAGCAAGATAGTCGGCAGTTGAGAATACGACTTATTGATGCGTGGTCGTTTAAACAACACTTTGCTCGCAGAGGTGTAATGATTTGGAAAGAGTATTGAAGAGAGCGTAGTTATAAAACGTCTGATTTACAGGATGGGCCATTGATATGGGACTTGAGCTAAATTTTGATTACTCTAATACATACATAGCTACATAGTTAGAATAAATTATCTACCATAAAATTTCACACGTCTTCATATTCATATAATTTGAAAAAAAAATGGTATAATTTTCTCTTTGTGCAATTGAATACTAGTGATGCTAGTTCGAGCTTCTTTATTTGAAAAGAATCCTACCATTTCGCGTATGGAGTTCTGCGAATGTAGTGATACACCATTTGTAAACATAATTTACTAACAGTAAATCTTTTTGAAGAACCCCAGCCATAAAAGGTAGGCAATTTAAATACTAGAAATGAGTCATAATATTTCTTTGAGTAAGAAATTTTATTTATTCAAAACCTTCTTAATTTTCAGAAAAAAACATTAACTGATGCTTTTGAAAAGATAAATTTGCCCAAATAAAAAGGCTTTAAATACTTATATTCCATTACTTAAGTTGCTTAAGAACGTTAAAATTGTTTAAAGATATAAAAAATGGTCACAAACTTCAATAACTTAATAATGGAATATTATCCTTAGAGATCCTCAGCTGTTAGTTTATTTTATTTCCTTTCTACACTTACCGTTCATGACATCCATGACATCAATAGTAAAAAAGGCAAAATTTCTAATGATAGTAAAGGTTGTATGAATGTTTGTTTTTGTTTCCAATATTGTATTTTCATTGTTTGGCAAGTGTTATGATGTTGTTGTGATGATTTTTCTTACAATAAGTTATCCTTTCAAAAAAGTAGAAGCTTTTTACATAGTTCTAACACTACTATCAATTACTTCTCTCATCATTGCTAAGTATTCCATTTAGATAAACTCATAATTCCATTCATTACCTGGGCTGCAGATGATTATTAAAAATTACTACAAATTACAGCGCTTCCATACGCATGCTGTTAATGGGAAATTGATCCGACCGATTTGCACCTACACTCGCTCGTGCACTCGTGTCATTTCCGCTGTTGCACTTTTGCACACCGCCACGAGTGTTTGTGGCGATGATATCGATATACACCCATATACATATATTGTGCTTCTCTTTCCACCATTTGCATTAACATTGCTCCCTGAAGGGGCGGTTTTACCGCACGATGAAAATGGCGTGCTCCGAAATGGGAATGGAAGTGGATGTGTATGTGAGCACTATGTTTCTACCGCGCGTTAGTAGTGGATAGTTACCGCATAATAAAGTTCTCCCAAATCAGTTCAGTGGACTAGCCACGGCGGGCGGGTGAGTGTGTGACCTCGGGGGAAAGAAAAATTACGCCAACACTGATTGCATTGGGTCCGGGCATGGGAAAAGAGGGAGGGATAGTGAGCGAGAGTAGACCACTACGTTGCAACGCTTTTATCCCGAGCAACAGGAGCAGCATGGCATCGACAGGAGGTATAGATGGAACACAAGGTGGATGATACTCGCCGGAATATAGAAAGACCGCGACAAAACCGTGCGGTTCACGTATACATCTCGATGACGGTTGCGAATGCAGCGAACCGCAACGCAACGCGAAGCCAGTCGTCGGCTAGGCACGGTTGAGTTGCGCGTTCCCCCAGACAACCAAGAACGGTGAACGGGTTGCAGTGACGGTGACGGCCACAATTCCAACGGTACTCATAATTTGTTCCCTGTTCATTATGTTATTTATTTTCGCTTCGGCTTTTCTGGCTTCTGCCACGGGGCACGCAGTCACCGGTGGAGCTGTATGAGGTCTCGTTCCTTGCAATGGTTCGATTGGAAGTGCACTACACAAACGCGATCGCCTGGCTGTGGTCACCGAGGCCAAACAAGCGTCCCGAGATCGACAAAACATCATCCGTCGTAGGTTTTAGGACAAAACTTTTGCCAGCGCAACGAATCCATCCAAGCAGCAGACAACGGATTCTTGCGGATTCTTTGCGATGCATAGGAGATTTATGGCATTTGCTAGTATCACACAAACACATCCACAACATTTGAAATGCAATACTGGGAATGTTGTGAACGATCACAACAAAATTATACCATAGGTTTTTTAATATTTGATAAAAATATATAAAAACTTTTAAAACTATTTCTAAATATATGCTTATAATGTATTGGTTGGTGAGAAGTAAACAATCAAAATTAAAACTACTATTTTACTGCTATAAATCTTCAATTTAATAATCACCGCTTTACATCTTAACAATTTATAATACTATGTGAAATAAAAAAAAAATATCGCGGTAAATTTCTATAAACGACACCAAATCTAGCATGGTAAGGATCTCGAAGGACAGATATGGTATCCGTACCGTACCGCTGTTCCCAGAACTGATTATCCTGTGGTGATATACTCATGCAGTACACTGTTACATTCACGAAAACCAGAAATAACAGACAAAGAGGTTCTAGTGCAATGGAAGCAATCAAAGAAACTGTTCATAATTTAATTCTACAACGTTCATCAAGCTTTAAAATTACTAGTATTTAAAAAATCAAATGCATGAAGACAAAACAGCTACGATTTTTCTAAAATTCTCATAGTTAAATTGCACTTCACAATTTTTACAATCAAGAAAATAATAATGCAAAAATGTTACGTAAAAGATCTTACGAAATTGTCTCTTTTACTTATCTATCTCTGAAATTTTATTAGTTGACTTAAATATCTCTGAACATGAGTCGGAAATAAAGAAAGCATTTATTTTAGTATGTTTTAATGATACTACAAATCCAGCTGCTGCGTTTCTTACTTGCTTCAGTGCAAGCTTCTATGTGGATAAAGAAAATGTAGCTCAAAAACACTTTAAATGCAACTTGATGTGGCTTTTCCGATATGCCTACATTAATATCGAATCCTACTGCACCTTACTTGAGACTGCTGTTGGCTAGTTGACCTCCCTTTCCCAATCCCATCCCGTTCCTTTTGACTAAACTATTTTTTCACACGCCTAAAACACATGTTAGATGTGGCGTTGCTTGTTCGTGAAACTGGTGAATATTTTGTCCATACAACTGTGCAGCCACCGAAACCAACGCACCATCGGAAGCGTCATACTATCGAACGACAATAATGGTTAATGTGCACCGACAGCAAACCAACCTACACGGGTCCAGTTGTTCATGAATCCGGGCAGGCAGGAAATGGAACGGGGCAACACACTAATGGGCACCCATTGTTGTGGTCGAGTCCTGTATCCTGCATGCCGACCGATGTTGATAATGATGTCAGAAATGCTGCCAACGCTGGTCATGTGAGCCATGACCTACCGAGTACAATACGAAGGTATGACCTCACCTGCACGCTTTCGGGCGTGAGCTGTGTAAGAAGCCTTTCGAAACCAGGAAGGCGGGAAGTGGTGGTAGGGGGGCATAAGTTCGCAAAAAAATGGCATCCTTCTCGCGATGGCATACCGGTGAAGCGCTCTGTAACAGCGCCGTAGCTTCTCCGGTATTTATGATGATGGCTTACCCGTCGGTCGTCTTTTTTATTACCTTACTTCAGAGGAGCTACGGGCCATTAGTGAGCAAACTGCAACATTATTCAAGTATTTTTTACCCTTGTATCCCTTGTCCGTTCGTACCACAGAAACGGGATCCCAGTAGCGTGTACCATGCACACCAACACACCCGCACCAATATGCCGGTAGAACTGGCCGTACCACGAACAGGATCCAATCCCTTTTGCTCCCGGCGACGGTCCTTTCGGCTAACTTCATAGAATCCATTTCGTCGTGTGTCCATTTCGCTTCCGAGCGTAACGGATAAACCAAGGGTTGACGGGTGACCGCATCCACCTGATCGTGGGTTCGGTGGTTTACAGCGCGAAACAGCGCGCGAGTCCGTGTTTTGCTGCACTTTGGCGCTGTTTCAGCGTGGCGTAGAAAAGAAAAAAAGTACCGGGATAGCTTGTCATTGGGATTGCCATGGACCGAACCGGTGGTGGCTTCGCGCTATCGGCCCAGACCCAGCACGGCCAGATGTCGGAATGATTTCTTTTTAGATCGGATTACGAGCTTCATAAAATTTGCAAAATTGTCAACCTGTCTCCGGTTGCCAGCGATGTGTTCCGTTTCCGCTGTGCATGTAATTGTGTGACGGTGAATTCCATGAACTCATGCCAGGCAGACGACGATGGTGGTTGGCAGTGGGACATCGGGCGCTACAGAAAAAATGGTGAATTTTTCCTGCACCATTTCTACTCGTTCCCTATCAGTTCAGCTGTGGCAGTGGTTTAACGTGACCTAAGCAGGTCCCGACCAGGTTGGGAGCTGGTAATGGACTTCTCTGTCTCCCTGGGCCTGGGTGCGCTACCTGATGCATCATTCAACCACAGCTGCGGCACGGCAGAGACAGATTGGCAGAAATCTGTCGCGGTGGTCATAATTGCTGGAGAAAAAGTTTTCCTCCCAACACTGATTCTGCTCGACACCGGGGGAAGCTTCGCTCGACTTCACCGGCTGTTTGCATTGTGTGTGATAATAGTTGCAATAGAACTTTACCTCTCCACCATTCAGTGTGGCACCACAGAAAAGGATATTGTTTTAAATTGTGCGCGCTCTTTGTGTGAGTGTGCGTCTTGTGTGCACTCTTAACTTGAAGGTGGGGGTTTTTAATATGCTGTTTGATTTGCCGAAACTGATGGTGAAACGATGGTATGAAGCTTTTCAAACGTAACTTAAACTGGTGATGAAACATTAACCATTGTTCCGAAGAGATTTGGCACACCGTCACCACCGGTATCGTTTTCGTGTTTGGTTTACTATTGCATTCAGCGTTTCCATCGCGTTAATGTCTTTGTGTTGAACGGTATACGACAAGTGAAGTAATTTTTGTAAAACAATTATTTGCAGATGGTTTTTCTGATCAGCATTTATAGTATCTTTTGTGTTTGTTCCTTACGTAGTTCTTATACAGCAATGATTATAACAGTCAAACAAAGGTACCTTCTACATCCAATCTTGTGCACTAGACAAACACTCATACAACGCGTACCAAAACTATATGGACCCTAGTTTTTTTTTCAATTTACT
>KI423071.1:27113-44569 GCA_000473375.1 Anopheles culicifacies | reverse complement strand
CAATCGACAGAGCATCGCCTTAAAATGGATATCGGCGTTGATCCTTGTCCAACTCCAACGTCCACCGATGCGGCAACGGAACCAAAGGAACGGAAAGAAACTGCTGCAAGTATCTTAAATCATGGCACATCCGTAAGCGAATCGATTGGTAATGTCTTTCTTTTCGTCTTTGTTTCAATACAGACTCAAACGGTCAGTGCACCGAGAAGCAAAAAGTTCGCAACGTACGATGACTCCAAGCTTGTTTCGTTTATACGCAAGGTGCAACCCATTGTAGAGGAAGAGCTGTCCTACGGGATGACTCCGATTTTTGATTGTAATGATAATTTGTACGAACCTAGCGAACGATACCGAGTGTGTCGCCATCAGGAAATAACACTTCGTAACTTGATTCCTGACCACACTACGGACGATAGGAACGGTTCAACTGCGTTCCACGTTGGTGCTGCCGCTTGGCTTTCGATATTGACACGTGACGCTCCACTGCTCGTTGTCGCTTGTAGCCCAAGTCACGAAGCTTGGTGTGACCATTTCACCTCCATCATTACAGTATTCTGTCCCAAGCGGGACCGTTACGGTGGTTCCGTACAGTGGGTAGAGCTCAGTAGCAATCCCGTGAAAGCTTGCATAGAGTCACTGGAAACAAACCCATTCAACCGGGACATGTTTGCCGGTGGCACTGTCTCCGGGGACGTGTACATCTGGCACTACGAGATGAATCTCAGGAATGAACGCAACTCTTTCGCCGAACTGCATTCGGAAACGACCGACTGTGGGAAGGTGGTCGATATGGCATGGACACGGTATAGCGTAATGTCCAAATCGGACTACGCACTGCTCACAGCACACAGCGAAGGTACCGTCATACAGTGGCGCGTTGGTAAAACGATCGTGAAGGATAAAATCTTCAAACTCAACGTACCGTCGGCGGTTGGGAAGGCACTCATTTTAACGCAAATATTGGCCACCTCGAACACGGAGTTCGTTGCAGGTTGTGACGATGGATCGTTGCTACTATGTTCCACCACCCAATTGATTCCCCTAGGAATGGCGTCCACATCCGAACGATCCATCACATCGGTGGTGAACGGCGCATCGTCTACGGTGGCCAGTGCCGGTAAGGTGAATTTCTTCGCACCCGGTACGATTGAGTTGAAGAGTCACTCGTTTAGTGTCACTAGTCTGCAAAAGATAGAGAACCGCCGCCAGGAGCTGCTCATTAGCTGTGATCTCACAGGGGAAGTGTTGTTCCATGACATCACGGATAGCATAGTAAGTCCGTTTGATATTTTTTCTGAGATTGTGTGAGTGAAAATGTTATCTCCTATGTTGCAGAATTCAACTCCAACACTAATCATCAAAATGCCTCTTCCATTCAAAACACGCATCGTTTGCACAAGCGACACTGAGTACATCTTTTCGCCGACCGGTAACGGTCTACTGGAGCTGTATCGAATCGGAAGCGGAAAGGTAGACACGGTAGAACCATCCTTACCGTTGAAAGGTTCTCCAACTCTAATTAAAATGTCCGCCAATGGGTAAGAAATGCAGGAAGAGGAATGCGTCTGTCGAGTTTTAATTGTTTGCTTTATCGTCCACATCCACAGCAAATGGCTTATCACTGGTACGTACAATGGAACATTCATCTTGTATTCCGTCACGATGGAGTATTAGAAGATGGCCGTGGATCATTTAGTAGAAGTGAACCGAAACATGTGCACGGTTAGCTGTTGAAACAGCTGTTAGACAGGCACCAACACCTACATTTTAATAAAACATATTCAACTAAACGAAACAAACGGTTTTTTAATTTGTTTTTGCGCTATAAACGTGCGTCTACTTATGTTTATTGTGTTACATTCTCGTTTCTGCTATCACATCTATATTAGTAGAGATAATTACAATCTAATTCCCTAACGCTCTTCATAGTCAAAATTTAAAAAAAAAGTGTAAAAATGCATTTTAACGATAACAATAGAGTGAACCACTTAAATAATTTAAAAAAGAAACATATTCAGCATACTTTAATAACAGTTCTGATAAGCACTCGAGAAGGCTACAGAAACCTAAAAAACATAATAAAATTTGTCCATTTACTAATACAAGGCAAACGACGCATTTCTCATCGATGACTTTTTTCTGCGGAGGACTGTCGTTCTAATCGTACATCGGGTACCTTTAGCCGGTTCGGTGGCGGTTCCTGTCTGTCCGATGAATTCCCCGAAGAAGAACTCCAGTGTACGGACGATAGTCGCGATTCGCCCGAAAACAGTCCCGTCTCGGTTCGATTCGTGACAGCCGTGTCCGTATTGCCGTCTCCGGCCATTCTCAAGCTATTACCACTGGCGGTCGATTTGCTGGCAACCGGTGTCGATGTGCGCTGGATACTTTTACCATCCCCCGTTGGTGTATGCATCAGCAGCTCCCGGATGGGAGTCGAGTGGGTATGGCTATTGTCCAGCCGGCTTATCTCCAACAGCGAACGTAACAGTGTGCCGTGCGAACTCGAAGACACCGACGAAGAGAGCGACTGCAGATCGGACCGACTGTGTACCAACAGTTCGCGCGTTAAGAACTCGTTCAGATTCACCGGTTTGCCTGCCCCTTCGGCACCATTTTCGACCGTATCATCGTTTGGGCTGATCGCTTTCGACCCCACACCAGCTAACGAGTTCGGGGACGAATCACTCGAGTGCTGTTCGAGCTGAGTTCGCTTCAGCATAGACGAGGCCCACCTAAAGCCAGCACTGTCCAGATCACGCCTAAACAATTCGGACAACAGCGATTGTTCCACGTTAGCGATCTCCTTTCTCGGAGACTGTCCCGGCTGTCGTGAAGAGCGGTCTTGCTTTTGCTGTTGAGTCACTCCGGGACCGGGCGTATCTTGCGTGTCCGATAGAGGTGTCGAACGATTCGAATTATCCAGCGAGTTATCGAACGGTTTCAGGAAGATGTTCCGCTTCCGTAGCTCGGCCACCACATCAGGCAGCGATGCGTCGGAATCGGATTTGTGGGCCGGTGTTCCTCCTGCCACAACCGACTGTTGCGGTGTTGTTTCACCCTCTTCCGTGATATCGAATGCTGGGGCTTGACCGGGGTATTTTCGGTATGCTAACCGCTCCGGATCGCGCTGCTCCGTTACATCTAGCACCAACGAACCAGACTTTTCCACCGGTTCACCCGTTTGCTCTAGCTCCACATGCACGAACGATGCTGTCCCCGTGCCGGTCGTTGTATTCCGCACGTATTCCTCATAGTTCGGGAACCGATCGTACCCAATGTCGGGAATGGATGGTTCATTTAGTAGCAACCGGTTGCGTGCTTCTGCAAGTACCTCGGCCGTGTTAGCGTTATCTCCCGCTGTCACAGATACCGTCGAAAGATCGGTCACTTTGGATGTAGCGATCGGGGCCGGTGTTTCCACTTCCGGAATCGTCGAAAGCTCGTGCATTGGCAGCTCATCCGGTAGCTGTGGACTAAAGCGTGCAATAGCAACCGGTGGAGTGCTACGGCGTAAGGACAACAGCTTTGGACCTGCAGCAATCTCTACCTGTCCACCGGTAGAAGCTCCTGGCGCCGGTTTCGGAATGTCTTTCAGGAATGGTTCGAATGGAAGTGGTTCCCTACCCTGGCTACCTTCCTCGGAAGGACTTTCGCGTATATCGGACGCTGTTAGTGGACGGGACATCGCAATGCCACTGTCTTTGCTGAGTCCGATCTGTTTCGAGGAGAAGATGTTGTCAATTTCCTCACTTACCGGATCATCCCCGTTCGGTGGCACACCGGCGGTAGGAGCGGATGATGGTCCCGGCGGAGATGACACCACATCGGATGGATTCCGAACACCCAACGGTGGTTGTGCAGCAAGGGAACTGCTGATCGCTGGTGGCAAATCCATATACTTTGTCGATTCCTGCTGGTCTAAGGAGGAGAGACTGTCCTCGATTAGACGACGCTTTTCTTCGCGCACCTGGTTAATCATCTGGGACAGTTCCGTTATGCGTTGGCTGCATCGTTCCGTAAGTTGGGAGTAACGTTCCAGAATTTCTTGCTCCTCTCGATCGCTTAGATTGATCACCTCTACGTGACCCTGGGGGGTAATGATTTTAGCCACCTTCGAGGATGTGTCCCGTTTCGGGGACTTTAAAATGGATTTTAATGAGCCTTCCTTCACCGTCGGTGCTGATGATGTTTGCGGTGGTTGTGAAGCAGATTCAATTCCCTTGCTTTGCGCTGTCTCACCGGTTGTAGGTTGAGCCGATTGATTCTCTCTATCCACATTTCGTGGTTTATCCTTCAGCTTCTTACCCGGTTTTCCCTTCACTGGCTGTTCGTCGTTCCCAACCGGAGCTTTCCTCTGCTGTTTCTGCATCGCTCGTTCCCTGCGCCGTAACGTTTCCATCCATATCCCTTCCACACGGCTTACTTCCGCCTCATCCGATGGTTCGTTCATCAAACTTCCATCGATCAGCTCCGATGCCCCGCTACGATCACTACCACCCAACGTTGACTGATCGGATCGACGTAGCGTTTCATCGATTTCTTGCAAAAAGTTATAATTTTCATCGATAAACTTCCGCAATCGATTAACACGCTCCACCTCTTCTTCATTCGGAGCAAGGGGACCATGCTGGATCGAATGACCACCACCACCACCACCACCACCAGCTACGTTACTGCTAACGTTCACGACGGATTCGTTTGGCGTAGAAACGCTCGTCGAACTTACGCCAAGCTGATCGATCGATTGCCGTGACATACCGAGCAATCGGACAATGTACTTGAGCAGATTGGGGTTCAGATTCGCACCTGCTGTAATGCCCACCTTTCGACGATCGTCACTTTGCTGCAGGTGATACTTCATTCCGGATGTTGCCTTCGTACCTTCAGGGAGGTTTTGCTTGGCTGGTTCGCTTACGGTACCAGGCTGCTGCAGGATCTTTAAGCTGCCAATCTTCGGTGGTAGCGGACGATAAATGGTTGATGTCGTCGAGGAACTGCCGGGTGAAAATTCGATCACCTTCTTTCTGGCCAGCGCATCTTTCCTCGTGGCAAGTGGCTTGAGGATTGGTTGGATCGGTTGCGGTTCTACCGATGTTTGTTTTTCCGATCCTTCGGACGTCACCCTCACAGGCGATTTCTTCTTCTGAGTGGACTTTTTCTTGTGCTTCTTTTCATTTACGGTGATAATAATCTTTACCGGTGGTGGTGCTGCATCACTCGTTCTGTTATCGACGGTTTCGTTCGAGTCTTTGCTTGCTTCGCTGATACTGCTGCTTGCAGACGAAGGCTGGACCACGTCCACATCCACTGTCCCTTTGGGTGCTTTCGTTTCTACCTGTATCGTTGGAGTTTTCTTCGCTTCCTTCCTGCCCTTCCTTGCTACGTCGCTCGGCGGATGATGCTTCTGCTGCTTTCCTCCTAACATGGCCAGCTTCGCTTCCAACTGGCGGGCTAATTCTTCCACCTCCTGTTCACGCTTTTGCAACAGCCGCTGCTGTTCGAGCAATTCCTCTTGCCGTCGTTTCATGCGCTCAAGACGCTCAATTTCCAGCTTAGCCGTACCAGCATCGTCCATCCTTTGATCGGATGCTTTTTTCCGGTCCTGTTCCGCCTTTTCGCGTGCCAGCTCGTCCGTCAGCAAGCGGCGCTGTTCATTTATCTGATCCAGCAGTTCCTTCAGCTTGGCTATTTTATCCAACCCACCGGTTGCCTCGGATGGCAGTGGAATGGCCGGTCGTTCGAACGTGTCCAGCACGATCGAGGCACAGCTGTCGGTGGAAGTGTTTCCTTTCCCTTCTGGCTGGGCGGTACTACTGGCACTCCCTGTCCGCGCCGCCACATTAACTACGGAGGGACGTGCGGTCGGTTGTCGTAGATCGGACGATGTTTGTATAACCGGGCACGTTACGAGTGCACGTTGCCGTAGTAAACTTTCAACCGCTTCGGCAGCCTTCCGTTGACGTGTTATTGCTTGCTGTTTAACTGTGGCCTCCAAAGGCACTGTTTTCGCCGGCTGTAAAAGCAATTCCATCGATTAATGAATGAAGCCCCATCCGGATCATCCGGTTCATCGCACTTACAATCGCTAGGCTTTTCAGCTTATTTTCTGTCCTCGTTAGATTGTCCAGCTCTTTCGATAGCTTCTCGTAGTCCTTCCGCGTTTGTTGCTTTTCTAAGGCCGGTTTTGTGCGGTCCACCGTAGGTTTACTGAAATGTTTAGAATACGAAAGCGAGTTTAGACTATTGTGCAACTAAAATAAACCCCCTTTTCCCTTGTTTTAATTACCTTCTTGCTTTGGCAAGCTCTTGCTGCAACAGTTCATACCGATTAGCTTCCTCCATACCGGTAGGATCGTTCGAGCGATGATCTTCTCGCTGCACAAACCCAACCGGTTGATCGTACTCCTTGCGGTACTTTGTGTTACAATCGTAGTATTGCACCTTCGTACTGCACGCACCACCGTACGATGCCGAGGTGGACGAACTTGACTCCGGTGGGACAGCTTTCTTTCGTCGCTTTCCCAGAGCAGTCTCTTCCTGCCGTTGCTGTTCACTGATCTGCACTGACGGTAGTGTTTTTGGTTTTTCCACCATTTTTCGAGGAGGAGCTTTTCGTGGCGATTCATTCGTACCGATCGGAAACGGACGATCGTCATGCGTGAGAACTGAGCTTGTGGGAAAGGAAAGCGTATTATCACTCAGATTGTCAAACTGAACCGTTTTCTGTGTGCCGTAAGTGTCACGATATGCTCCGGAAGGTTGTCGAGTCTCATCGTGCAATGAGTTTTGTCGTTGCCGGCGTCTTTGTTGGATCAGTTCCGTGATTTGGGTGAATGGTTGCAATCGCTGTGGTTTGGTTATTGTTGGTGGTGTAACAGTGTTTGGTCGAAAGTCACTAGGGGACGTGAAGGCAGTGGCACTGTACTCATGTCCCATCGCTGGAACATTCTCTTTGTCGTTATGGACACCTCTACTACCTGGGCAGTAACGTTCGTCTTCCGACTCGGACAAATTCGTTTCGGGCAGTGTGTGTAAGGGTTTTCCATGCCTACTAGATCGAAACTGTTCGTACGGACTAGGTGTTGGTTCCGTCGATGTGTCACCGTCGGCTAGAATGGCATCTTTTTCTGCATTTACCACCGTCGCCGGCACTTCGACACTCGGGATAGCTGTCTGTACGGCAATAGATTTCGATGGCACGTATTGTTTCTTGCGCTGCTTTGCTTCTTTCTGGGCCTCTTTAAGGTTCCGTTCGCGCGCTGCTTTTGCTTCCGCCGTTTTCCCTCGCTGTAACGCGACCGCCTGTTTAGTGGCACGCTTTTCCTCAAACCACACGGCACACTCTTCTGCGGCTTCGGCTGCCCGGTGTGCTTCACCAACTTCACAAACACCGCGTGCATATTCATCCTTCAGGGCACGAATGTGTTGCCGTTTCCAGGCCTTCAGCTCTTCACGTTTCGTTTGCTCAATTTTGGCCAACTCTTTCTCCTTGGCCTGCTGATAATTTTGGCGCACTTTTGCTGCTAGCTGTTTGGACTGCTGACGAACCTGGTACATGAGAACGGCACAAAAACAGAGCAAGCATTAAAACAAAATCGTATGAAAAAAGCATACGGTGACCACAACAGTTCACATCAAGCCATCCCACAATTACGTCACCGTCAAAAGTGCCCAAACATTAAAATCGAGGTCACCTTTCGGTGTCTCTTACTGGACAAACGAAAAGCGTCTCCCACCCGCTACCGCAACCTACCTGTACCAACCGTTGAATGCGTAGCTTTTCGTTGGCAATCTTACGGACACTTTCCCGATCGGCCAACGGATTGGGTACCATCGGCTGGTCAACATCATGCACGGTCACACTAACGGACATGACGACGCTCTTCCGTCTGCACCACGCAGCTGTCCCTAATTGCGCGTTCACCACGATCGCACTGACGCGATAAGCATGGGCAACGGTTCAGTTCAAGCACTGCTTAAAACACTTCAGATAACAGGCGGACATTCTATACCGGGTGCGTGTTGTTTTGGGTTGCCGTTGCTTGCAGATACACTTGCTCGATGTTTATGCGTTCCTTGTTTCCGCGTCTCCTTGTTCCATGTTCGCTTTTATTCGGTTTGGAATGCAACGGAACGCTGTTTGAAGGTGTAGTTGTGACGTTAGCATCATCACACATGGAGTTCGCCCAGCTATCGTACCATTGTGACAGCAAACTGTTGTTCTGGTTCGTATTTCTCTTTTAATAATGCACTTTTAGTTAAGAACGAAGTCGATGGAGTATAAATAAATTGAAATGGGCATATTCTATGAAAAAAACTGTTTTCACCCGTGTGCAAGATCGAATGTTTGGCAGTTATGAAACTCGCTTGAATATGACGCTTGACAGTTACGATTGTTCTATGACTCTCCGCTAGAGGCGCTATTGTACACATGAAGCCGTGTTTACACCATGCAGAACCATTCAAAATTTCAAAACATCCGCAGTGTTCGTTAAGGTACAGGAAACATTTTTCGAATACCAATATGAATTTAATTTTTACTAGAAACAAGCATGTTTTCTCAGGATTAATCTCCAGGTTATGAGTTTGAAAATGGAATACACTAACACATATTTCAATATCTGAATCAGATTCTTTATTAGGACCATATCTCGAGGTTATTTTTGCTTTGTAAATAAGAGATATAAACGCTGTGATGGGCGAGTTAACAAAATATGCCACTCGTGCGCCCATTGCACACAACCTCGTATATAAAGGTTTTGGGGTATGCTATCATATCCAGGATCTTCAACATGCCTGACCATGCATATATAGACAGTTTATATTATATTTGCAATAACTTTTGATTGATCCTTCCAATCGTGACTTACCGACCATTCTCCTCCAAGCTCGCACAATATATAGGGAATAATAAACTAAACTTTCACAATTTCTAATACAAAATACATGCTGTACCACCGTTCCTCTCATTAACCTAACAACTTTTCTACCTGACTCGACATCTATTGTTGGATTCTTGACCTGTTTGCCTGCCTGTAGCTTCAATTACCCATAATTGAATAGTAAAGTTCAAAGGACGAGCAGGCACGAGGATACCGTCCAATTGAGATTTGAACCAAAATCTAGCGGGCAGTAGAATCATGCAACTCCATCTATTTTACCCGTCCTTTTTGCCCAGACTAATGATACAAAATCAGTATATGCTCATGAAATCATCCATCTTGTCAATTGGCGTTAACATGCTTGTACTGTTTCGTTTCGCAAGTGGTCCTATTCTGGTATGCGTTGTAAATCTTGTTACCTGTCGGTCTGTACTACCGTGATCAACTTTGAGTTATCGTAGAGTCCAAGGGATTTCATAGCGAAAGTATCAAATAAAAATGCATACACAAATACGCTGCATCTTATGCACACAGCTACAGTTCCGGGGACGTATTTAACGTGCCCACAGAATTGCCCATTTTGAAAGTTGCTCTCGGTACCGTTACAGTGCAGCTTCCTCTAGCGCACTAGCATAAAACGCGCTCACGAGATCTAATACCATTTTAACACAACTACTCTCTTTCCACTTAATAGATATGGCAACCGTGGCAGCTCAAACGTGAAACGAAAGGTTTCAACCTGTTAAGGTTCTTGGTGAAGGTCCGGCAAACTTGTAAAGCTGTTCGCTATCACTAGCTCTCCCATACCTCATCGCGTTGCTTAGCAGCAAGTCTTTTCCGTTCTAGAAGGAGTAAAGAAGACGAAAGCAATGTGATTAATATGCACTGACAATGTTCGTTTGTTCGTGCATGCGTACCTTTGGCTTCTCGCAGTAGTCGGCGTTCATTTTCACGTTCTTCTGGTGCCGTTTTTAGCTTCACGCCTAGCGCCGATGATACCATCCTACGTGCCATGGCGGCACACGTTTCCGGACGGGTACGGTACGGCTGCAATGAGCTGGAACATTTGCGAGCCTTCGATCGGGACTCGGCTGTAGCTTCGGCTAGTGGTTTTACACGTGCAAACGAAAGGCCTGTAGTGAGTACTTCAGCAGCTGTTTCGAATAAACAAAATGAAGAACAAACAATTAATAAATAATTATTCAATGTGCAGCACAAACAAGCACTTACCAATCTTCGAGCTGCTAAACACAGCCAACGCATGGGTATCGTCAACCCATTTGATGTCGAATCCAGTTTCCTTGTACTGGGAAAATAACATCATCAAATCCTGCGTCTTGAATTCGGCCGGAAAGTTTGACACTTCCAGCACATGTGGAAACTCCTCTTCATTCAGCATAGCCTGCTTCGTCTCAAACAGCTAAAGGAAATACACAAAAATAGATACAAATCATTAGAACTGAGACACCAATATCTTGCCGTCTATCGTACTACTAACCTTATAATCCGATTGGGGCGTTTCAATCGAAACTTTCCCCACGGCTGACGTTAGCTCTGCGAGCATTTTTGGATTTAAACAGTCACCATTATCGTCGTACATCGACTCCCAATCGTCCGCGTCCTCTTCATCGTCAGCTGTCGACTTCACCGCTTCACTGTTAGTCGTTTTGCCGTTCGGAATCACGTTAGTAGCAGGAGTAACAGTTGCTTTCTGTCCATCGACGCTTTCCGACACTTTAGCCGCCGGTGTACGCTTAACTTTTACCGGTTTCTGTACTGTCGTTGGTGGCGTTGGTTCTCCAATCTCCAGAACGTCCGAGTTGAACGTTTGCTTCATAATGCGCCGATTGCTACGATTGATCTCTTGCGACGCACGCCGTAATTCCTTCTCATCACGATCGATCTTTTCTGTCTCGTTGGGATCGGTTATGAGCATACCGGTGGCAAGTGGTGATGGCGCAGTGCCGGCCGTGTTTCGCACATTACGATTTCGTTGATTGTTGCGCTGCATCGTGGCGACTGTTTCAGAGTTAGTACAGTCAGAATCTTCCTTAGCAATTTCTTCCTGCTGCTCAATGCTCAAGTTGTCACAGTGTTGCTCGAGGCTTTCCTCCTTCAGATACGATGATGAAACCGTTAGAGCTTCTCTACCTTCCTTCACCTCAACCTGAGTGGGTTCCTTCGGTTGCTGCTCCTCTAAACTATGACTACGTTTTTTCAACGCTTCTAATGAAACCTCACTGCCACCGGTAGCATGAGCGTGCAACGGAGCCTCTATCACAGTATCACAGTTCAGTGTGTCAGTATTGCCACTTTGCAATTGTCCCGATGTTGTAAATTCTGAGAGTTTACGTTTGCCGTCTTTTAATTTTACAGCTGCTTTGGAAGACACTGTTGAGGTTTGCGATATTGCTGGTGTTACCGGCTCTAGCGATGTGCACGTTTCGGGAAGCTGAACTCGGTTGGATGCCGTACGCGATAAGCCCTTGGTTGGGGATGAGCTCTCCTTCGAGATATTAGCAGCTGCGGCAGTTTCTGGTTGTGAAGATGGAACTGGAACTGTAGCAACCGGAGGCGTAGTTAGGCTACGACGTGCACGTGGAACGTAGACTGCACGGTCTGGACGCCTTTCACGAGGAGGACGATTGTTCCTAAAAAAGAGATACAGATACGGTTTAGTTTAGTTCAACCCTTTCCGACTTTTATTGTTCAACGCTGCAAATTCCAGCATTTTTCTTTAATTATTTTCTTTTTAATTTCCTTCATACACACTCACCTTGGAGATGTAACTCCGATGTTGGTAGTACTGTTACCGTTTCCGGTACTGTCGTTACTTCCTATCTGTCGCGTACCGTCCGGAACGTTCGTTTGAGATGACGACTGCACTGTTTCCCGTTGTGCGGCAAGACCAGTTTTTTCACAAACTCCCGCCCTGTCCTTTCTTAGCAGATGGCCTTCTCTGGAATTTGGTGCGATTAATATCTTGTCCGGTTCAGTGCCGCCTGCAGCAGTGTGTAGCAGTAGCTGCACTTGCTGGTGACAAGGTGCCGATGGATGTTGGGTGGATGGCGTTAAATGACCATAATCGTTCGGATGCTCGCAGGCTGCCGGTGGTGCAAGCTGATGAACAATGTTTTCCGCAAGATTCAGTGCACGTCTTGCCGCCGGTGGACGATAAATTCCAACCACAGGCGGTAACTTCCCCCCGATGGCTGACTGTTCCTGCTGGTGGCTGCTTCCAACTGTGTTTAGGTGGGACGATGAATCTATTCGTACGAGTTAACAAGAAAATTATGTTTTAATAATGCGGTTATGTTAAAGGAATGTTAATCCGGATAACTTTTAATTAACTATTTTATGTGTACTTTATTGCGATTCCGCCAGGTTTAATTACCCACCAATGCGTGGTCTAGTCTTACAAACACTGACCATGACACACCATCATGTAATGAAGGCCATTACCATTACGTAGATTGGACGTGCTAACCGTACGTCTTTGGTTTGCATAAACAACAACCGAATGCCACGTGTTGTGGGTGACACATTAGGAACACTTGGTCACAGCGAGCATTTATTTGGTGGTCTCCACCACAACTTTAATTGCGTGTAGGGCGTTATTGTTTTTTTTTCTTTTTTTTAGCCCTTTTTGTAAAGCTTTCGGCCTTGACTTGGTGTTGTTTACAGTTCACCGTTGCTATGGAAACGCTAGTACACGTAGCTCTCTTAGCATAAACATTTGATATGCATTCAACGTAACGTTCGATTCGCAATAGAGAAACGATGGATTTACATTAAACATTGCCATTAAAATCACCACCTTTTTTCCGTGGGTAAATGCTCGTTAGTCAGTCACTACCACCATATTCAGCGTCATCTTCATTTGCGGGCGAAGCCTGAACTGATTTTGCAACGCATGAGGATTGCGTCGTTGCTACAGTTAATTGAAACGCTACACTGTTTTTTCCCCTTCATCATTCCGGGCAGTCGTAGGTGGCGTTGGCGCCTCCATAATCGGTGTTGGTGTGGAGACAGTCGGGGGGGAATGTGAATGCCGAAAGTAAACCTTTTTGTCGGCGATCGACAACGAACTGCCGGCAAACGAACGACTGTGCAAAAGGAAGGAAAATGACCAATTGCCAATGAAATGCGGTCACTGGGACCGAACCAACGAGCTTTCCAACATTACGTTTCGGACATTTTTGACAGTCCGAAACTCCCGCCGGTCCCCTGTTACGGCTTCATCTCATCTCAGTGACGTAGTGTTTGTGGTTGTTGTGGGCTCGAAACGCAAAACGACAAACGAAACGAACAGTGAAGTTGGCCAGCGCGCTTGTTGTAATGTGAATGGAAAGGTAACCCAAAAAAGCATTATCTAACCCGGCGTGACCTTAAAACACTTTCGGTTTCCTTTATGCTTCGAAGCTTCGCACCGTCACAGAGGAGAAAGATCGCAGATTGGATGCGAACAGTGGTGGGTTCGAATTTTACGGCAAATTACGCGTGTGGCGCTGTTTTGTATTCCTAAAGGCGAACGACGATGCAAGGGAATTTTTAAACCTTTTTGTGACACAACGACACCTGTTGTGCACAGTGTTGGAGTCTTACTATGAGTCCAAGATCATCAAGAAATAAAAACAAATAATTATACCTTCAAGCAATAAATAACCTTCGATCAAAATTGTGAATTAAATTTACAACAGATCAGGATTTCAAGAGATCCAAATATTGATTCCTGTCTTAGATCTCGCAAGTCCAATCAAAACAGATACGAATCGCAAAAAAAAAACTGAATTTCGATTCTTGTTCCTAATCCCCATCCTGGATTCAACTCTTGAGGGCTCCGGAATTTGTCAAATATATTTCTGGATTCTAGTTGTTGAATTCAATTCAGGATTTGAATCATAATTTTTACGATTCGAATCCCATGGACCATCACTACGCTCAGCTTTGTAGGATGCTCAATTAATCACTCGATTTCGTGCCCAAAATGTCTAATGCTCCGCGGGATTTGGGCATTCGAACACTAATCCTTCTACTCTACTCGACCAACACATACTCACTCATCCACCAGCGAAGCATAACTAACGGAATGCAATATTTCATCCACCTGTTTCTCTCGCCTTTGGTGGCCATGCAGTGCATTCGGTGTTCGATGCTGTAATCACGAGGTTTAGTTATGTGGTGGTTGGATGCGTTTTTTGAGGTGTTTTGTAATACTCATTTATCTAATGTACACCCATGGAGTGTGTATCATGTTTCACACGTGGTGTGACAAATTTTGGAAATGGGAAAGGAATTTTTTGTTTGTGGAAGGTATCTTACATATTGTGGCACACATAATGATCTATAAAAGCTAACGATTAATTTGTAAATTTCATCAACTCTCGCAGTTTCTATTCGGGTACCGTCACATTCACTACCAAGTTACACTAGTGCCGGCCATTTCCTTCGTGCCTCCCAGCCGGTATGCATCGACACACACATTATCGATTCGTTCGCGTTCGCGGCTTTCGTCGGAGTTGTGGATGCACTTTTCCGGATTTTTGTTTCAAACACCCAACCACCCATATTAGGGCCGTCCCACCAACACGTCAACACGCGATAGGCAATGCAATTGGCTTCTAGATCACTAATTTTCGCACCACCACACCCGGCACACATTGTGTTACTTCGATTTCTGCCAACCGGCATTAAGGGCCTTCCCTAGGTAACACAGCCAACCCCACAGTTGGTTGGGTGCTTTACTTCCGCTGCTGATGCTTCTTCATTCACTTTTAACTATATACTGTGGCTCCGGCACGGCACATCTGGAGCGGTACATCCAGTGGCACAATGGGAAACTGAGGATGTTGATTATTATGCCGGTTCCGGTGCCGGTGCATGGGTGTTTATGAAGTGCAGCCGATAGGGAAGGAAAAGGTGGTGATAATTATTAACGCGCATTCATACTAATTATGTCGGTATATTTTGATGCCAATGTTTCGTGACGGGACGAGGTTTTGTGTGCAAAATCGGTGGAGTATTGTTCATCGACATGCTAAATGTTATTCCTCGAGCGTGTGAAAAGGGAAGAGAATAAAAGTAATTGTAAAACACGTTAAAATAAAAAAAAAAAACTTCATGAATAAGACGTTGGTAAAGCTTGGTCAGCGTAAGCTACATTTACTAATCAATAAACGGGAGTTAAAGACCACAATTAATATGATTTAACCACCATAAATGCGTTTACTATGAACGATGATACACACTACACATGTTTGTAAACAAACAACTTCACAATAGCGTATTACTATGTTGCATTTTTTGTTCTTTCCCCACAAACGACGACAACTTCTTTGTTCTCCTTCCCCGTGTCGGATGCACTGCGCAGAATCAATGCGTACAACCGTTCTGTCATCTGTTGGAATTCACACACACAACCATACAGAACTTGTTCACGCTTATTGCTCACCAATACAGTCTGATTTACTTTTTCAGGTCTTCCTCAAATTTTACCTAATGTTTTTTGCCTATTTTGGCAATCACATTCACAAGAACTGTTTCATTTCTTTCATAATTGATGCTTGCATTAGCCTAACTACGCACATATCACTAGCCGAATGCTTACCAAATTATCGCGCTTTTGCCACACCAGTTGCCTGTAGCGCGAACACACACAGAAGGTTGAAAGGTCGCACTTATTCTACGTTTACGTTCACGAGCGAAACACCAAAGCGCACACGACAATCCGGCAAGTAAATGCCAACTGGTCCCCGGGAATGAAACGGGCAAATTCTTTGACGGCGTAAGGCGATTTAACTTTTTTCCCTTTCCCTTTCGAACGCAATCGCGGTTGAGTAATAGAGTGCGGGCAGTGCGAAGCACGAACGCTCCCAGCAACCAGCAACGTCCCAATACAGACTACTCGATCACTGTTTCGCTGCGAATCTCCTCCATTCAAACACGAAACAGGGTGGTTCAGCTTGGAGTACGCATACCCCTTCCTAACGCGTTCGTTCTTTGCACGCACACCATCACCGCGTGTTGCGGTGGTAGAGCAGGGTGTGAAACCGTTCGTGTTTCTTGTTTTTTGTTACCTCCATTCATGCTCAAACATGTGCGTTGGTGTGCGAGACCAATGCTTGCTGTTTATGGTATTTGCTCGAAGGGCTGTACAATATTTCCTCCCGTGGCTCTTGGTATTTGGCTCATAATTACGAATCATTAACACGATTTGTTCATAAATTTGTTACCCTAATAACTGAAATATCAATAACAAAATAAATATAACAATTTCAGCTATAAAATATTTTAAGTGAATGAAAAATCCACAACACATGTTAAAATGAGCCCTAATATAAACAATTAATATAAAAACAAAAAAACAAAAACAAAATATAAACAGTATTCAAACATTTTTACATTAATTGTTGGATTATGAAATCAATTGTGCATTTTTGGCCATTAATTAATTCCCGGAAAGGATAAATATTCATTTGCCAATCTCCTTAACCAAATGCAACCCGAAAATCTTCGTAAAACGATTGGATAATAACTGATAATCGAACCCGATACGCGGTATGCTTTGCTCGCCTGACATAAGGCATATGATCAAATGCATAAGAGCTTTCGTGTGCAAGCTGCAACTAGGTACAAGGACTCAATCGTTACGCCACATTATTAGGGGAAGGGTGCGATTTGAAGCATACCAAACCGCATGCTTTCTACCGGTTAGCTAGTCCCAACGCTATATGCCAATGGGTCAGCGTCATCAGCTTACCGCACCCGCACAGCACCTCACTCACAGCGGCACTACTGATGCAGCGTGGTAACTATATATTTCGTAATAACTTTGAACCTGCTACCACCCGGTCGGCCCCCCTGCCAAGCGCACTCGTAAACCCGCCTTTGCAATGCGATGCTGTGTCTGGCCGATGTGTGAAGTGTGCCCCACTTTGCATGCCCGGGAGATGGAAAGTGATCGTGCAGATCGCGTGAAGAAGTGTAACCGCGTCAGTGCAGCTGCAACACCACACGTAAGATACTACGCTGGATGTGTGTATGTTTTTTTTTGTGGCTAGTTTCTTTAAAAGCCTGCTCTTAGTTCCTGCTTTAATCGTAATTTTATTTTATTGTTTTGAAAAAATAAACATAAACAAATGCAAAATGTTCCTTCACATCCTAAAGCTCAACATGTAACGATTCTATCAATCCTTGGCAAAGTGCAACCACACTTAATCGTACGATGCGTAAATAAATGGCACAACTGCACCTTTTTGCAATCGACACCAACAATTCAGTGTACGCAGTTGTGTAACGAAACTTGCAGCTGAGCGCAAAAAGTGTAAGAAGCAAACGCGCGATCCGTAGGTAACAATGAGAAAAGGCATGAGTTCTCCCCATGACGGTGAAACAACACGCAATCGGACTGATTAATCGACAGCAGTTTAGTAACCGAAACCGCGCACAAAAACACAGCAAAGAAACAAAACGACGAAAAACGAATCACCAACGAAAGGCGAAAGTGGCAGTTTCGTAAATGAGAAGGAAATTGAACAAGACAATAAAGGGTCATTGAAAATGATGCAAAAT